>NW_010581925.1:202941-229318 GCF_000705375.1 Tinamus guttatus | reverse complement strand
GTCAGTGCTGGTCCAAACTCCCCCTGCTCCAGCCTTGCTGCAGAACATCTCACCATCTTCAGTGTGTTTTTTCTCCCAGGGCTCCTGACTCTTTCTCAAGGCAGCAGCTATTTAAAAGGGAGCTGGACGCCGTGCTGATGTTTGCACATTCTCTTGGTTTTCCTCTCACCTTTAGAAGTTCTTTGCACGCTTGTTTGGCTTCCCGCAGCACCTGGCACGGAAAAGTTGGGATAATGTCACGGTTGCCTGCGAAGCCGTGCCAGTGTGAGAGCGGAGCCTTGCCAGCCCAACGGCATTGATTAGTGCAGAAGAAGCAGGGCAATCCAATTATAATCGCAAGCGCCATTGGCTTCCACAAATTCTTACCAAAATAACAGTGAACTCTGCTGCATTAAGGTGGTCTGGGCTGTGACAACAGAGGGGAATTCATAGGGCTTAGGGAATGCAGATTAAGCAGAAGAGTTTAAGTTTTGAATGCTTTATTACCTATTTACATGTCTGGTGGAAAAAAATGGTATTTTTGGGTGGGTAGATGCTGGCCAAGCCCCTAAGCCTGCTTTGATATTACAGAATATATTCCTTAATTCCTTGTTTTGGAAATTATTACAAAGTATTCTAAAAGGAAACTACTCGTGAAGAATAGCTAAGAAGTTTCCTATCGTTTACATCTTGAGTATATTGAATATTCTTTTGTTCCCTAATATTATACTTCCTCTAACTTACTCAGTTGGTCAGATAAGGAAATGTGATATTTTTCACCAGTGTGACAAAATTGAAGTAAAGCTATAAAGCGGAGGACGGTTGTCGCCTGGAGTCTGGAGCAGTTCAGATCGGGCTTTCTATTACTTAACAGAAGGGAACAGTCCCTTGTGGATGAATCACATTCAATTAGCTGTTTCCTATGATGAACTGATTAAAAATTAAGTGGCATCAAATACAGCTGATTTTGCTCTTACATTTAAATAATGCTCTAATTACATACTAATCAGATGGTAAATCTTAATTGTACACGTTCCATATGTTTTACTTGCCTTCTCTCTGTCTTTGGTTTGTCGTCTTTGTGTCAGCATGGAGTATATTTTCAGGCTGCTTTTATGTTTGGCCTAATTGAATATCAAAAGCAGTATATGTGAAACTTCCTGAATTCTATTCTTTAGCCAGTGGCAGCTGTGCTATTAGATGACCTTTACCATTCCCGTAGCACAGAATAATAAAGGGAGGGGGGGAATTGAAGCCTAGCCATGTTATTGTTAGAGACAGAAATAAATCATATATAATTGCCTCACTATGAAGGCCAAATCCTGCTGTCCTTCATGCCTGAGTTAGAAATACAGGATTTGGACCTTTGTTTCCTGTGGTTTCCTGGCCACCTTGGACGTGCCCAGAATCCTCACGATGCCGTGGTGGCTAATTACCATCGGCGGCTTCGAGCTGCAGCCGAGTTCCTCCTGCAATAGCACAACTTGGCTGTGGGTGACTGTCAAGCTTAAGTGTCATTCACTTCAGAATGACTATTTGTCTTCAAAAGTTAAGAGAAACTTAAATGTTGGGTTACATGGTGGCCGTCTACCAAGTGCTTCTGCTCTGGCTCTCTATTTAGAGCAGACCCGCTAGCTCTTGGGTGAAATAAGTATGTCTCTTGACATAAAATGCACATGGTTTAGACAGCACTCAGTGCAGAGTGTACTTTATGCTTTTTTTCTGCTTTTTAATCATAGGTCATGAAAATAGTCACAAAAAGAGCAAGCGGAAACACTGGAGAAAACAGTGGGTAGAAAACAGCATGTTGTCTGATGTGGAGACCTTAAAACATAGCCTCAATGTGAAATCATTTTCTATGGAGAGCAACAAGACTGGGAACATCAGTGACAAGAAGAGCCACAGAAGGACAAAACGGTTTCTCTCCTACCCTCGGTTTGTCGAAGTGATGGTGGTGGCTGATAGTAGGATGGTTGCCTACCATGGAGCTAATCTGCAGCACTATGTCCTGACATTAATGTCAATAGTAAGTCCTCAAATTGGGGAAGTAGTTTTGACCCATGGATCTTTTTTTTCATAGTAGATGCAGAGCTTCCTTTCTGCTGCTTTTTTGCATGATGCCATCCATTGGCTTCAACTCAGTGTGGAAGTGTTTCTGGGATGAGAGTGAAGATTGGTACAACTTGGTTGGGGTTCATGGCTCTTAGCTGCTTTTTGCTGGGAAGTGAGCAGCATCCAATGCAGTCATCTCCCTACAGTGAATTTTATCCCATTAGAGGGTAGAAGTGCAGTGGATACGTGATCTAAAAATGGCCATGTCAAAATGAGGCAGTAGGCAGAATAAGTTGCTTTTGGCACTCTTGGCCAGTAGTTGTCATATGTCGGAGCACAATGATGCTGTTATATGGTGAAAGACCTGTTAAAGCAGGACGAAACTTAATGTTTCTGCAATACTAGCAGTTTTCTTTCATTCTAAAATTGTGCTGCTGGCGGAACTGTTTCGTTCAGAGGTGTGCAGAGGGTTCATGCATGGTCAGGTAATATTAGAGCACAGGTCGGAGCAGAACAGCAGCTCAGGACAAAAGCAGCTGAGGAACAGAAAACTTGTTTGTGGTGTCTTAATTGTCTGTTTTCTTGAATGTCAGTGATAACTCAGCACTTCTTTTTGGAACAGGTAGCTTCTATCTACAAAGACCCAAGTATTGGAAATTTAATTAATATCGTTATTGTGAAATTAGTCGTGATACATAACGAACAGGTAATAGAAGTGATTTTCTTCTGCTTTTCACAGTGACATCTGTAGTAAACGCAGTGATAAATAGTTAAAGTATCTGTTTTCTGTGTATTGCTCGTTAGGATGGTCCTGCAATATCTTACAATGCCCAGACAACATTAAAAAACTTTTGTCAATGGCAACAATCCCAAAACCACCCTGAAGGAAGTCACCTTCAACATGATACAGCTGTGCTGGTTACCAGGTATGCTGAATTTTCTCATTAAAAATATCACCTGTTGTTTGTCAGAGTTGCAAGCTACAAGCTTATAATACATGCAGCTAGGGGGAACATTTGATGTTTGATGTGGCTGTAAGGAGCACAGTTAGGAGAACATATTTGCCAGAGAAGTGGGGGAGTTTTAAAGGGTCAGGACGGTCGAAGGTCTGGCTATGGACCCAACATAATGAAAATCTCAGACTGTGGTAGGGACTTGCTTCAGGTTCCTGTTACAGGGTGTGACAAAGTCAGCTTGGAGGTCCAAGAATTGTTTTTGCCTTTTTTTATTATTATTATTAGTACCGTGCTTGTTCCGTAAGTCATTGCTGCAATTGAAAATTAATGTGTCAGGTCTGTTCTACTTTCAGACAGGATATTTGTAGAGCACACGACAAATGTGATACTCTGGGTAAGAAAACTCCTTTTTTTTGTCCTTTATAGCTTTTGTGTAGTGACAATGCTAGTTGTATGTGCTTTTTTTTATTTTCTCTGCTATTGTAAACCTCTCTGTTCTCTTCTAGGTCTGGCAGAGCTGGGCACAGTTTGTGATCCATACAGGAGCTGTTCAATTAGTGAAGACAACGGGCTGAGCACTGCTTTCACAATAGCACATGAACTTGGCCATGTGTACGTCTTATGTAAATGCATTTACCTTTAAATAGCCCCAGATTTATGCTCGCTAGTACTTGCCAGCACTAGGAGTTGGTACCTGCTGATTCTAATTGTCTGTAAGGAAATGAATACACCTGGATAGCAGAGGTGCCACCAAGGAAGTCCAAGCTGTGGTGTGAGTGTAGGGGAAAGTGGGATGTTCTGCTGCCCAGCTGCAAGCAGCAGAAACAGCAGACCCACAAGTGAGGGAGGGAAAAGTGCTTTTGAGAGGGAGCAATAACAGGGTACCCAGATGTCGAGCAGTTTGTGCAGAGAGGAGCAGAGCATCCCATGTTGCTGAGTCTCCTGGCACCAACATGCAGCCAAATCTCTGAGATTTCTGCAATTAAGTCTTAGTCCTTTTGCGCCAGCTGGCTTTTTGGTCAGGGCTAGGCAGCTGGGTGCCCTGGAGAGGAACAGAGCAGGTAGCATGAGTGGGTTTCACCCTGTCTTTGGGATTGAAATCTCCTCAGGAAAATTCCTGGGGCCACCAGTGCTCATCCTGCCCTGATGTGAGGCATTCATGAAGTCAGCAGAGCAGATGTGTGAAAGCAGGGACTTGGCCACCGTGGCTGGCAGATGCTTGAGATATGTGACCTTGTTGCATCTGCTTGAACTATTTATTTACATGGATACTTTCACTGAAGAGTTGCTCATGTTACTGGATATGCCCAACAGAGACGCAGCTCAATGGAATTTCC
Source organism: Tinamus guttatus (assembly GCF_000705375.1). The sequence goes on along the minus strand of NW_010581925.1, from coordinate 224,994 downwards.
CTCCAGTGGAAATCTCTAACTGACTTTTAAAGTTTTCTGAGTGCATAATGGAGAAAAATCTCTTAAAGTTACAGAGTTCTTTAGCCCCACAGTTACAGCTCTGTTGGGCAGCTTATTCCATTGAAAACCACCTTACACTCGGTTTGCAGTGGTTGTGGGATGGATGAGTTCTTAGGAACAGATCGCTCATTGTTTTAAGCACTTTTTTTTTCTGTGGAAAGGGCTGGCTCTTGTTTAAATGAGATTTCCTGACAGAAATTCCCCAAAGGTTTGGCTTTCCCCACACCTAAACAGTGGCTAATTCCTATGCTAATGCTGCCCCAAAGCTGCTGGAGGGGCTAGAGGAGCTGCCAAGCAGCAAATGCTTCTTTGCCCTTTTACAGGGAGCAGAGCAAAGCATTGGCTCCTTCAAGGCCATCTTAACGGGATGGAAACTCCCAGGTCCTTGAGTGTAGGATCACACTAGGTCATTTCCCCTTTTCCACTTCAAGTAGCAAAGCAGTTTAAGCCGTTCTCTCTCCATTGTGTACTTGCCACATTCTTCAATGTGTCATGTGCTGCAAACTTCGCCTGGTTGATATTGATGCTTGATGGCATCTTGTCAGCCTACCATGTCAAATATGGGAGCCAAGTTTGTCCCCAGTGCAGCCTTATTTAGGCAACAGCGCAAGGAATGAATGTGGCCCAAGGTATTTAGCAACGTTAGAAAGTGCCGTACAACCAACCTCTTTCCTGAGGCTTGGGACAGCGGTGACCAATAGGCCTAGGGATTCCTCTGCTACAGAAACTTAATCCCCCTGATCACCTCTTGGCTCATTATCTCAGTTCCAAAGCACTTCCCGTCTTCGTCGTGGTGGGAATGGTCTCCAGCCTGCCTGCAGGATCATGGTTATCAGTTGGAAGGGAAACAGCATCTTATACAAGGCTCCCTCAAGCACTTGTCATGCTAAATATATGCAGTTGCAGCGTGGAGAGCTTTAGTAGGGGCCTATGTAGCTTTTTGCAGCCAGGTGCTAGCAGAACTGTTTGAAACAGAGCCTACTGGTCCTTTTGAATATGTGGATATTACTACTTGCGTTCCATAATGGCTACTAGGATTGCATCTAGGAAAAAATCTTGGTCTAGCTCGTTTTTAGTTCAGGCTATTGCTCTTGCTATACTAAATACTTGCCACTTACCCAGCTGTACTGGTCTGTGCTGTGTTCCCCTTAGATTTAACATGCCACATGATGACAATCATAAATGCAAAGAAGATGGAGGTAAAAATCAACAGCATGTCATGGCGCCAACGCTGAACTTCTACACCAATCCCTGGATGTGGTCAAAATGCAGTAGGAAATACATCACTGAATTTCTAGAGTAAGACCTTACTGATGTGTGTGTTAGGCTATCTTATGTATATATTTCACCGGATGCTGGTTAATCCCAAATCCCCCTGTGCAGTGTTTGGAGGAAATCAGAGGCATTTCTGTGTGCAAGCACCCTTTACATAGAGCAGGAATGTGCCCTTCACATCCAGTCCCTGCCAGCTCTGCCTTATGATTAGCTGGCAGGGAATGGCCTCTCTATGGGGAGGAATAAGTCTTCCCCCCTGGATATTGCTTTTAAGGAATGCGCATTCTCCTCTAACCTGAAGAGTGAGTTTTCCAAGACCTGTGGCCCAGATACGGAGTCATATCCGGCATAGAGCCAGATGCAGAGTGTTAGGAGGCAGACGGAATCTGCCTTTCTGCTCCACAGGTCATGAATAGCACATGGGGTGATGGTGAAGGTAGGCAGCCTCCTGTGCTCTATAGTTGAGTCTGCAGTAGCTGTTTTGATGCTTGTTAAATATGACAGATGGGGTGCACGTCTGGCGTAAGGGTAACCAAAATAAAAATAAATGTTTTGTAGTCTTATCACTTCCCAGTTTAACATCATTTTCCTGCTTTATGTTCTAGCACTGGTTATGGGGAATGTTTGCTTGACGAACCTTCATCAAGAACTTACACATTGCCTCAGCAGCTCCCGGGGCTGATTTATGATGTCAATAAACAATGTGAGTTAATTTTTGGACCTGGATCTCAAGTGTGCCCATATATGGTAAGTGCAGTTCCATGCCTTGGTTTTGCTGACTTTCACAGATCAAAATAAGGCCTCCCAGCATTGGGTGAACAGGGGAAGGGGCTGGTGTAAAGACTACACTCACCAGCTCCCAGCTGGTTGGAGCCTCAGCTCCACTGCTTGTGGGGATGCAACAAGCCATCAAGTTACTGTGGACCTTGTGAGTTAACTATAAATCCTCATGGGACATTTTTTTCTTTTTAAAAAAAAAAAATATATATATATATATAGGATCATGCATCCTGTAGGGTGTGTGGCAGCTGGGATGAATGTATTTAATATTTCGCTGTGTTCAATAACTTAAGCAGATGCAATGTCGGCGACTTTGGTGTATTAACATTGATGGAGCGCACAAGGGATGTCGAACTCAGCACACACCTTGGGCTGATGGCACCGAGTGTGAACCTGGAAAGGTCTGTAACACCTCCTCTGCATGTCAGTCTGTACATCTGTATGTACATCTGTAGCTGTATGTCAGTCGCATTCATCCTATCCCTAGGGCCAGCTGTATGGGGTACAGCATCTCTCTCTAGCTTCTGCCCAGAGCAACTTTGTGTGTTTTAAGCATTTCATACAGGGATGGGGGAGCTATATCCCAAATAATGTGATTAAAATCTACTGCTTGGCATTGTTTTGTTTACTGCAGTGCTCTTTTTTTTTTTTTTGACTGCTTATCTTACTTGTTAAATTAATATCCTTGAGTGAACTCATGAGCAAAACTTTTGCAAAGCTTTCCTAGAGTTTTATTGGAAATTTCCCATGTAATGTGAGTAATTAGTAATTATACATAACATAAACTTGACAACTGGCTTCTCGTCTTGACAGTTTCAGAGTAAAATATAGAACTAGCTGACATTTTCTGTATAGAACCTTTTTGACATTTTTTTTCATAAAAACTTTTTTTTTTTTCATGTGCAACGTTAGGTTCCAACTAAATATTCTCCCAACTAAATACATTTTTGAGACTAAGCTTTTAGTTTTCACTTGTCCAGATCTGCAGAAAAATAGCTGGGAGTTGCGGTGGGTTTTTGTTTTTCTTTGATTATTTTGTTCTGTTTTTCTTTCTTTCTTTCTTTTATTGAGATGCTAAACCTTTTGAAGAAAAATGCCAACTAGTTTTCAGCATTTTTGTCTGAACAAAAGCGTAGCTTAAATTACTCTTGCAGCAAATTAATGATCAGTAGTTAAAACTTTCCTTGAAAAGCTCGGCATTTTAACTTATATGGTCTTTCGAGTTTGGATGTTGTTTTTGATACAGTTTTCACAAAGGCTGTGGGTCTCCCTGGCAATTAATCTTTTGTTACGTGTGTCTGAAAATCATTTTTGAACACTAATTTCATTCAAAGCAGTGGGCATGATCTATCCGTTTGCCTTCATTATGGAAAAGTGGAGTCAACCCAGGCACAGACTTGATGTTTTTAAGGTTGGTAGTGTATGGCAGAGATATTGCTGGAATTGCAGTATTGCTGGAATTATTCCTGCAGCGGTCTTTGGAGCTAGTGGTATACCAATATTCACCATTTTATGTAAAATCCTCCCCACTTTTTTTGAGTATCAGGATAAAGCTTATGCATCTCTGAAGTCCCCTCTAGCCCCACTTAAGTGGGACACCTTTGACAGTAGATCTTGTATCTTAAGCTTCTCCACTTGTGAGTTTGGGAGGTGCTCAGAACTGTCTTGTTCAGAAAACTGCAGTTTTGTGCAAACATATCTGCAGTTACCTTGGGTACGACTAGAGTTGAGTTCATGCAACTGTGGATGAGCAGCACAAGTTAGATAAGGGTGACCTGAATTCCTCTGCTGGGAGCTGGCAGGATCCTGGGCAAGACTAATCAGTTGAATTGCCTCCAGGTGTTTGAATATGTTCTGGAAGAAAGGTTTTGTGTGCTGTATCAGTGTGTTGGCCTAACTCAAGCTTCAACTTTGGATCATCATAATCCCTATCCTCCCCACTATTTTCTTGGGCTTGTAGAGTGCTGAGATGCAAGTCCAGGAGTGAGTTTTGTTGGAACTAATCACTGTTTTGGTGCTCTGCTTGGCTAGGAGCCCTGTCAAACTGCTGTGTGCAGACCTTGCCCCAAGTCTGCAGGGTTCAAGACCACGATATATGGGTTGGCAGACCATGCTATTTTTTTTTATGGAGGTACCTTTGGAAAAAAAAGAGAATCTGAACAGCTAAGAATAGTCTAGCTAAAGCTACTGGAATATAGACTTATCCAGGCTCTAAAGTTATTTTTAAATGAAAGATATTAAAACAGTGTGGCAGTAGTAGTAGCTTATGCGTATTTTGTATGTGAGGGCACTGAGATTGATACCATTAAATCAAATAACAGGCCTAGACTTTGGCCTTTGCTGGGTGCGCACCAGTTATGGTCATTTTCTCTGCTTGACGGTGCCTATGCCTTACCAATTTGAAATAAATCACTGCGGGGCACAGGAAGAAAATAGCAGCTCACACACTTGGGCCTGCCTCTCGTGCAGCGTTCAAGGGTGTTTAAAAGAATGGTAAGAGCAGTGTAGATGAATAGTAATCATTTCTGTCCCCTCCCTTATGGCAGCAGGTACCGTATAAGTTATGCATGCATGAAGCTTCACAGCGCTTGTCTGCCCCCCTGCTAATCTATTCAGCCAAATCAGCCCAAGTCCGGGAGCTGGTTTTGGTGAATTATCCAAGGCCCCTGTGGCAGGACAAAGGGAAGGAAAGGCTGCTATAGAGTCTCCTTCCCCACTGCTGCTCCCCTCTTCAACTTCATGTCCATTTAAGTTATTTTGAACCTGCTCCAGACAAAAACTCTTTTATTCTCTCCACTCTCTGATCTGCAAGCCCCTAGGATAGAGCACCCTGGCAGACTCTTTTTTTTTTAATCTTTCTGCTGTAATTCGGCGTTGGAATTATTTTAAAAATAAAAAAGACACGAGGGTTGCATAGCCAGACTATTCACAGTGTGGTTCCAAGAAACACCCCTGCATTTCCATAAGATAATCTTGCTGTTTATTTAAAATAGCTGCTCTTTCCCCCCCACACCCCTTGATTCACTATCAATTTGCTATCACTGCAAGCTCCCAATTTGGAATAAAACCAAGAGATTTAGGTAATTTCCTGGTTAATCCTCAACCGTCGGATGGGAGACGTATAGATCACGTCATGCTCTGTTAGCTGTGTATATTCACTAGTTAGCTATTCAATCTGCGGGTCAGCGGTGCCAAGCATGACTGTGTCAACGTTCCTGTAAGGAGTTCTCCTCCAGGACAGTGTGGTTGTACTAGTGCCGTGTGTTTTTGTACGCTGACAGTAGCTGCCAGACCTCTTTGTCCCTGTAAGTGACTGTCAGGGTCCCCATTCCACCCCCTTCAAAGGCCAGGAGGAGGGATACGTCACCAGGGCTGGTCCTGCAGCAACAGAACTTGACGTTTCAGCTGATTTTATTCTTGTCCTTTACTGGAGCAAAAGCTTTTTAAGATAGTGTCTGTCTGGAGAGTCAAGTCTTCAAGTGGATGAAATAAAAAACGATCTCTACTGCTTTGCTTGCTCTGTCTCATCTGTCTAGATGTACAGGTCAGACAGACAGTTGGACACCATGAGATGTCTTTGGCCTGACTTTGCCTGAAAATGACACTTTTCCTCAGAACATTCCCTTAGGTTTTTATAGGGGATATTTCTTGTGGCATTGAAGAACTGTCCTGCGTGTATAAACCTCCCATCAGTTTTGGAAGTCCATTAGATTCAATCTTTGAAGTAGAAATGAAGTGAACAAAGCGTGTTGGTAAATTAGACCCATTGCCATGAAGATCATCAGCTATTTTCCTGCTGGAATGGCACCTGATGCAGTAAAATATGACCAGGGACTGTTTTGATGATGCATCTACATTATTTTTTTCTGGAGTTGCTAAATTTCTTCTAATTTGTGAGCCATCAGCAATGTTTGGGTTTTGTGTAATTGCAAAAATGTAGGTATCCGACAGCAAATAAGCACCCCTCCAGGTTTAAATCTGCTTCAGCAAGAGCTATTCAAGGGGAGGAAAATCTTTGCTTTGGGGATGTTTTTTGGTATTTTTCCATCAGTCCTGATGAGGCTGGGATGTACCTTTCCCTTGCATCTGCTCTGTCTGGAGAATTCTGCATGCAACCAGTACACCCAGAAGAGATTTAATTTGAATGATAAAAATAGTGGAGGGAATAGAGTGCCAAGGTAATTAAAATCAGTTTTCCAAAGAAAATAGAGAAGAGTTATAGCTGGCAAATGCAAGTGTAGACCAGGCCTTGGCAAGTCCCATGTTATGGCTGAGAGAGAAAAATACTTTGGAGCGAGGAATTCTGTGGTTTTATTTGCCCTTTTGAGTTGGAACTTTCCCTCTTCTCTGCTGGGGCTCCATGCAGCTGTGGAGAGGTCTGAGTTTTTCCTGTTATTTGCAAATGTTATCCCTGTTGTGCGTCCCCTGTTACGACACTCAGTGCTTCCCGCTGCTCTCCAGGAAATTGGATAAGCCATTTTTCAGGAGCCACCAGCAAGCAGGGAGCGTTTGGTGATGGTGACTGTCCTCGGTCTGCTTCCCGTAAATCACGCCTCTGTCGCTTGCCTTCTCCATTTAAGGGTGCAAAAGACTGGAACTACTTATTTTCCTTTCTCTGCAAGGAAGATAATGCAATTTGAGGGGAAAACCCCGAATAAGTGCTTGAAGCTAGAGCTGAACACAGAGCACTGTCCTCAGTACCCTCTGTGCTCCTGGAAACTTTCTCAGCTGCAAAATTTGGGTAACAGCAAAAGTGAAAATGATTTTGGTGTTGTTTTTTGTTTCTGTTTTTGGTTTGGGAATTCTTTATTGCATTTTGAGCAGGATATTTGAGGAGAAGCAAGTGGATCTTGGCATCGGGATTGATGGCTGATGAAAAGTAATGCAAAATTCCCCTTTCCTGTGTGTGTGTCTTGCCCGCAGCACTGCCGGTTCGGGATGTGTGTCCCCAAGGAGCGGGAGGCGCCGGTGCTGGACGGCGCCTGGGGCACGTGGAGCCCTTTTGGCACCTGCTCGAGGACCTGCGGCGGGGGCATAAAGACGGCGATCCGGGAATGCAACAGGCCCGAGTAAGTGCGGCCACGGGATGGAGGGGAAAAACTGGCTGAAGTCCCTTTCTTGGGCATGGCCCCCAATGAGCCAAGTGTTTTGGGCCAAACTTTGTATCGGAAAAGTGCTGGAGAGAGGGGATGGATCATGGGAGGGTGCTGGGCTGCGCATATGTCTGTTTTCTACCATTTTTATTACCGTTTGGGCTGTTTTTGCTGCTGCAGGGCCTTGAGCATGCGGGCTGTGCAAACCAGCCAAACTTCAGCAGAAATCTGCACATAGCAAGATAAAAAAAAAAGCAGCACTTAATGTTTGCCATCGCCACGGAAGGCAAAACCCTGAATCCTTTGAAACAGCAAAGAATTTTGCCACGGGCTTGGAGGCAGCAAGTGCCCAGCCTGCAAAATATTAGTGCAGGGTTGAGCAAGCGGGTGTGAAAACAGTCTGGTTACGTAAATGTTCCTCCTCACCGACCATTCCTTGGGCTCAGGAGGGCAAAGGGGGTTGCGGGGCTGGGTCTGCCTGTTCCCGTCTTCTCTAGGTGCATCTCCCATTTCCGCAGGAACTCATCTGGTCCACAGAGATTTTCACCACTTTTGTTGGTTTTTCCCCAGTAGTTTGCATGGGTTCCTGCCATCAGCGTTCCCATTCATGGACATTGCAGAGATGTTGCAATGGGAATAAAACGTGAATCAAAGTCACCACTGCATGCTCTCCCACATCTCCAAGCTCTTCAAAACTACCCCAAGTAGGACTAATTTCTGCTTTGCCACCTTCCATCAGGCGGGAGAAACCAAGCTACGTACCTGGCGTGAGCTCCACAATGGTTTCCTTTGGCCTTTTGTATTCAGAGAGGGTTTTGCTCTTTCTAAGCTTTCCCGTGTGCAGGGATCTGGGGAGGTATCTTGCATGCCGATGAAATCCTCCGCTAAATCCGGCATGGAAAATGAACACCCTCCCCCCGTAGCAGGCCAAAAATGAGTGCAGCTCCTGTCTCCATGTGTAATGTGCTCTGACACCTACATGGATGAGTACTTTGCAGGACTGTAGGAAGCTGTAAGCCTCTGAAATGGAAACAGACTGTGTTTTGACATACACTTAAGGAATGTATTAGCTAACCAGACCAGACCCTTCCCGCCAGGATTGCTTCCTTGGGAATTGCGGGCGGGATGGTACGGACAAAGCCCATGGCTGCCACACGTCACATACAGTGCCTGGAGGGGCAAGCCCTGCTTTTCAAAGCAAGGCATAGCTGCAGTGTTAGGGGAGGGAAAAGCATATTTCATACAACGGCGATCCCTGGAGCTCTGCTTCCAGGGTGGCTTTTGGAGTGGGTCAGTGGCACGTGGGCTAGCTCATGTCTGCGTTTTGCTCTGTTGCTAGACTTCTCTACCCGTGCCAGAAACCTTCCACATTTGCTGCGCGAACTCCTCTATGGATGAACGTGCTGGTTGCTGGCTATGTGGATGCCAGGGTTTGCTAGGATGTGGTGGTGGAGATCTCAGGCTGTAGCTCTCCTGGCCCACCCTGAGAGTGGAGATGCCAGGGCCTGCAATGGGGTTCCTCAAGGTTAGTATTTGGGTGCCATGCACTGTGCATTAAATACTTGAGTCCTGTTGAGATGGAGTTGGAATAAGTCCCCAATATTCCCTAGAGCTGTTGCTGTATCCCAAGAGTTTTGCCCCTGCTGGGAGGCATCCAGCAAAGCACAGGGATGTGTGAAGGAATATCCTTAGGTTGAAAGCCGGAGTCTGTACCGGCTTGTGCCTGATGAAAGTGATGGTTCAGAGATGGAGGGAGCTAGGGCAGAGCAAGGTTTCTATGCATGCATTGCTTCCCCTTCCCTGTGAGGCACATGGTGAATGATAGATATTCATGAAAACATTAGATAGCACTGAAGGATCCAGTATTTCTTCATGACACTGAAAATTGATGTTATATGAGGCTGACTTATTTTTCAGGGTTGGCTCTGTTCTGTTTACTCAGACTCGGTGAAAAGCAATACTAAATCTTCAAGGATTTAAGAACACATTTAAATCGTCGGAGTTTGTGGGGCTGTGTTGAACTGTCAGGAGTGCAAGTGTGTTCAAGGCCCCAGCGCTGGTCACAGGGAGATTTACTGCCACTGTTACGAATCTGACAGTTTGAAACGAGGTAGCAAGTTTTAGCATCCTTTGGCTTATAGCGAGCCCGTGTGTTTAATATGATAGCTCAATCTCATGGATCATGTCTAGAAAAACGGTTAGTCCCTTGGGGCCTTCAGATCTTATTAGATGTATTCTTTTTTAAAAAGCAAAAAAAAAAACAAGATGGGCTGCATGTTGTTATTTAATTATAATGAAGGGGAGACATTTTTTACTTTTCTCTAAGAAGTAAGACTCTAACCTATACAAGCCTGTTCTCAAACCACAGCAGTGCTAGAGAAGTATCTATGTTTTCAAAAGCAGGTAGAGATGATGTTAGCATTTCTTGTGATACCACAGTTGCAAATAACTTGAAGACACAAGAGAGGGGAATTGTTATGGATGGGAGGAAAGACACTGCTCTCCCTATCAAACACCTGGGCATTTGATGTGTCTGTATCTAAAGAGATACTATAAAATTGTGCTGCTCTAGGGGCTTGCTGCTCTGTCATGCATAGAGACACTTGTGTACATGCATGGATTTTCTGTTCATGTCGTGTTAAGGAAACCCTGACTACATATGGTGTGCGCACCTCCATCTTAATTGTGCCTTTTGGAAGTTATTTAATTTGCACTGTAATATATTTCCTTCTATCATCCAGGGATAGCAAAGCTGCTTGGTTGGTACTGCAGTTTTTATTACAGTTATTAATTGTGGTAGCTTGTAGTAGTCCCACCACCCCCCAGAGGCCATTTATCATGAACAAAAAGCTTGTGGTAGGTGCTCGCACAGGCTCTGCTGCCTTTCCAGCTCCCCGCTGGAGGTGACCTCCTCTTGCATCGCCCAGCTTTGCTGCCCAACAGCAGCTTTGCACTCCACAGTATTGGCTAATCCTGTTTCTTCAACTTTTTTTTTTTTCCCCCAGATTTGGGGAATTTTTTTTTTCCTTTTTTCCTTCTTCTTTGGAGGGGCCTGGTGCATTTGCAATGTCAGGAGTGAGTGTTTTTTTTTTTTCTTTGGAAGGAGAGTTTAAAACCTGGGGCGTGGTTTTTTTTTTTTTTTTTTTTTTTTTTTTTTTTTTTCTGTACTGACGGGCCTGCAGAAGGCTCTGTGTAAACGAAGGTCATACAAAATTTTACCAATTCCTGGTAGAAATGGCCTTTGAACTGCCAGCAAGCAAGCTAGCCTGTGTCCCTAGGGTGTTTTTCTGGCAGCATTACATTATCCAGCAGATTTCTCCTAGGTCTATCCACCGACTTTTATGTGGCTTGGATCATATCACTTTCCCCAGCTGATACAGTACTCCTCTTCCTGTAAAAATGGGTGTGAAGTTTGTGGGTGTTTTTTTCTTGCTTTCCTGCATGGCTTTATCTGAAATAAGTGAAGATTAAGTTATTTAAAAGTGCCTGGCATTACCATTGCCACCCCCTGGGGCTATAAATGCCTAAGATGAAATGGAGACTGCCCTGCAAAGTTGTCAGCTGTCCTTTCTAGTGTGCTCTTGGTTATTTGCAACCCAGGTGATCATATGCAAAGTCCCAGCCACCAAAACTGTAGGACTGATGAGGGTTATGGCCACTGGAGCTGGTCCCCCTCGCTTATGGCATCCCTCAGTATGAAACTAAACCCCTGCCTGAGGAGAAGGGTGTTGCTCCTTTCTGGCTTCTTTCTACTGCTGCATCAGAGAGCAAATACTCCCTTTTTTCCCCCCTGTTCTTTTTTTTTTTTTTTTTTTTTTTTTTCCTTTCTTTGGGTTGTTTATAATAGTCTTTTTGTAAGACACCCACATGCGTGGTCCTTTCAGCTGGATATTCATTAAGGCTATGCACAGGCAAAGACAGATCCTTCAAAATGGCATTGCAGGTAGCTGCTGGACAAGCTGCAGGACTAGAACCCTGTCCCATCTCCAGTCTGGTCCCAAAGTCATCCAGCCCTATGGGAAGATGCACCGGCAGGGCCTGCTCTGTGCAAGCGTGGTCCATAGAAAGGTCTTGGATGATGGTGCCTTCCCTGAGCTTCACGTGGGTGGAAGCCCTTGTGCAAGAGCTTGGTGGAGATGGAGGCCCGAGATGGAAGCCTGGAGATGGATTCTATCCAAGCAGAGAGGTTCAGAGGATGCAGGAGGGTTAGAAACCTCTACCTGGTAAATACCCACTTAGGGAGGAGGCAGGAATGGATGGGGCTATTTCTGTGTCTCCACAGGCCTAAAAACGGTGGCAAGTACTGCGTGGGCCGCCGCATGAAGTTCAAGTCATGCAACACGGAGCCGTGCTCAAAGCTGAAGAAGGACTTCCGCGACGAGCAGTGCGCCGACTTCGACGGCAAGCACTTCAACATCAACGGGCTGCCCACCAACGTGCGCTGGGTCCCCAAGTACAGTGGAAGTAAGGAAGGAAGCGCGGCAGCCCGCGCGCGGCCTGCCGTGTGGAGACCACCCTAACCCGTGGAGACCACCCTAACACGCTCCCGCTTTTTTCCCCCCTTCGCCCCCAGTCCTCATGAAGGATCGGTGCAAGCTCTTCTGCCGCGTGGCGGGCAACACGGCCTACTACCAGCTCCGCGACCGCGTCGTGGACGGCACTCCCTGCGGGCCCGACACCAACGACATCTGCGTGCAGGGGCTCTGCCGGGTGAGCCCTTTTGCTTCCCCTTTAGCGAGGGCGAAACACAGCATCAGCGCCCAGTTTTGCAAGGCGGAAAAGTCGCATTTCTGCACTTTAGGTGTCTCTCCCCACCATGAGTGATAAGAAGTTTGGAGCTCTTGGGCCATGCCTGGGTTTTGGGAAGAGTCTTTTGTTGCTGAGCAAATCCGAGCATAAACCCAAATCTGGTCCTTCTTTGGTCTACCCTGGGTTTTCTCAGTCAGACTTTTTATTTTTTCCTTTTGCAGTTATTCTTTATGCCTTTCTCTGGGGGGATTTCGGCAAGCTGCTCACGAGTCAGCAGCACCATGGGCTGGTGCTGAGCTATGCAGGTCGCTGGCAGCAGAGCCTTGCCTGGGAATACCCATGCCCAGCTTCCAATGGCGAAAAATGTGGGAAAGGGGGTGATCCCCTTTCCTGAGCAAATATGGTATCCAAGAAGCAGGTAGTAACAAACTGCTTCGGGAAGATGTCCCAGACGGTCTTAAGGCATTGCCTGGTGCAAACTGCCACCCTGGTTCTTGCCGTGTTAAAAAGCCTTTTGTTTAACAACAGCGTGGGATGACCGCGCTGTAAATCAGTAAAAAAAAATGCAGGGAAGCAAAGCGATTTGTCTCATGGCAGCCTTTTTTTGTGCACAGATCTTTTGTGCAGCTTAATTTGGGGATTTCTAAATGCTGTGTTTGCTTGATCTAGCCTTTTGCTTTTTCTCTTAAAGCAAGCTGGGTGCGATCATGTGCTGAATTCAAAAGCAAGAAGAGACAAATGCGGCGTTTGTGGTGGGGATAATTCTTCGTGCAAAACTATTGCAGGCACATTTAACACGGTGCATTATGGTAAGACTCTGTTGCTAAAAACTTTATAGAGAAAAATGCAGGTCTATAAAATCAATTTCCACACTTAATCTACAAAAACACTGATGCAAAATGCAAAATCCTTCCAGCTATCGCATATTCCGTTTTGTAACTATTTATGCTATCCCTAAGTGAAAAGTACTGGCTTGTGTAATGCAAGGTAATTTCCCCTCATTTCACTTCCCCCATAAAAAGCAAATGAGATGTCTGTGTAATAGCCTTGACTTTCTGTTGATTCTCTCCCAGGCTATAACGTTGTGGTCCGCATCCCAGCTGGTGCCACAAACATTGATGTGCGTCAGCACAGTTACTCAGGGAAACCGGAGGATGACAACTACCTGGGTGAGTGGCAGCACTTGCTTCAGTCCAGAATCACTCTTTGCTTTCTGGTTTTGATGGTATTTCTGCTGGCCATCTTCTGCTAAGACGAAGAGCTCGTTTAAGGAGGTGTTTTCTTAATGAAAATATTTCTTGTGTGCCCTACAAACATAAAGAGCCAGGTCTTGTTCAATCTCTTGGTGCATGTCCAGTTGATAGGACAGCCATCCTTGATCTGGAGCTTGAAGGGCTCGTGGATTATATGGAATATCCCGTTCTGTGGTGGCGCGGAGCTGGGAACAAACCAGATTCCTGACTTCCCTGGGAATCTCTTAATCATCACAGAATGCTTAAGGTTGGAAGGGACCTCTAGAGATCATCTAGTCCAACCCCCCTGCATACGCAGGGTCACCTAGAGCACGTGGCACAGGACTGCGTCCAAGTGGGTTTTGAAGATCTCCAGAGAAGGAGACTCCACAACCTCTCCGGGCAGCCTGTTCCAGTGCTCTGACACCCTCACTGTTAAAAAATCCCGGACTAACGCGTCTCAGCTTTCACCATCCTCTGGCTGGAGAATAACTATGCTACACCTAGAAAGGCATGTTTGTGCAAACAAATTCCAAGAGGAATTAGTTTCTATTCCATTGAGAGCAATGCTTTTGACTGCACGTAGGCTAAGCCCTTTTTGTTTCTACCAGACAATGACATATAATTCAAAAGAAACACCCTGCACCAAAGAAATTGTTTTAATTTAACTTTAATGATAACTTGGCCTTAATCAATGTGCATTCATAATGACCCATGAATTGGTGGCTTTGTCTCCAGGGATGTATAAAAATGTGCTTGCAATACGATGCAAAATCACTATGCTGCATGCACGTCTGCTGTTCCACCAGGCCGAGCAGCAGTTTACTCTGCAGCAAGCCCTGTGGAGGGCAGCTAGTGAAGATAATACAACTGCAGTTTGCACCTGATTGTATACGTGCCCTGCAGAAGGCTGCATTTGCAGCTTAACGCTGTTTGTGTCCTGAGTCCATTCTGCAATGTGGAGAATGAGGCTATGGCTCATGGGGAATGTGTGGAGAGTGGGGCTATGGCTCATGCCTGAAAGGAGAGAAGGGGAACCAAAACAACAACCATCAGCTGCACTCCTGGTGCCAGGGTCCCTCATCAGATCTCTGAGCAAGGAACTCCATCCCATTTTGCGAGGACAGCTTGCCCAAACAGTGTTGCTGCCGCAAACCTTGCCGAGCTATGATAGTTTCCCATCCTGAGGGAGAGAGGTGTGGTTCCTTTCTCCCATTTTCCAAGCTAAAAAAAAAAAAATAGCCTTCCCCACACTGCATCCAGACTCATCCCCTCACAGCAAGCCCCCCTCTTTTTGGAGGACCCTTAATCTTCTTGGGAAGCAACAAATAAAATCTTCTTTAATGTCGCTTTAATATTGCTGGGAAAGAATCTCTTCATCTTAGGCCCAAATGACAGCGAAGGAGAAGTGTGCATGTGCCCACTTATTTTTCAGTTCACTGGCTGTGAAATCTTGGGCCCTCGATACTGTGAACCTTGTAGCTGCTTAAGAATTTAGGAGGAATTTGATGTTGTCATCAAGTCTCACACACAGTCCTATTGTAGGAAGATACAGTAAAAGGAAAGGAATCCTTTAGCGCGTTTTAGGACTGCCTAATGACATTAAAGCCTCCGAAGGAAAGAATTTGGCCGAGTCTGGAGTCTCCTTTGTGAATTTGCCTCCATCTGTATGTGTTTGCTACCAACCAGGGTTTTGCTTCATTATCTCCCCTTGTTCAGTGTAATACCTTCCCTTTTGGTGTTTTGGTGTTAAGTTTGGATTTTTCAGTGCAGAGGCTTTGTAGTAATGTAGCTGTGATGGGTGAAATGGTGGGGAAACTGACTTAGGAAATTAGCTACATAATCGCATTAGTGTGAAGTTGTGCAGCAGACTGCTGTTTTCAGGAAACTGTTCCTTTTATAAAGCATTTAGGCTTTAAGCCTTCAGTACTTCCACATACCTTAGATTTGGAATAATAAAAATGTAAGGGGGTGGGGAGAGGACAGACTGAGAAAGAGGTACTAACCAAACTCCCTGAATTCATCCAGTAGAAAATGAAAATTTGGGCAATTAGCTTATGTAGTTGTAGCCCTTGGGTATTTCTTTACCCTTGGCTTGGGGTGAACCATTTGGGAGCAATTCTCATTTTAACGGGGCTCTGCACTGGTGAAAAGAAAAGGGAGGATGACCATAAAACCTGTGCTGCTCCCTTTGCCTCCTCTCTGTTTGAGGAAAAACAGCAGATTTTTTCACCAAACCCAACGAAAGGGGCCACCGAGAGCGCATGACCTCTTTGTATGTACGTATGAGTTAATTCTGTGTCTTTAGTTCTTGTTTTTTGCACTTATGCAGCCTTATCTAACAGTCAAGGAGACTTTATATTAAATGGAGACTTTGTCGTCAGTATGTTTAAAAGGGAAATCAAAGTTGGGAATGCCGTGATCGAATACAGCGGATCAGATAATACTATTGAAAGGATTAATTCTACTGATCGGATTGAGCAGGAAATAACACTTCAGGTGAAGTACATATATGTCGCGCATGCATCTGTTGGACTGAACATGGTCGACAGTTTACCCATCTTATCTTTTTTTTTTCTTTTTTTTTCCGCCCTAGGTTTTATCAGTGGGCAATTTGTACAACCCTGATGTTCGCTATACGTTTAATATCCCCATTGAGGACAAACCACAGCAGTTTTACTGGAACGCCTATGGCCCATGGCAGCCCTGCAGCAAGCTCTGCCAAGGTAGGTGCTCAGCGATGCTTCGGGGACGATGCTCTGCAGCCCTGTGGCTGCCTGGGCTCTCAGCAGTGTTAACAAATACATCCCTGTTTGCTTTCTTTGGAATTCTCCCATTATGGGCTCACGGTGGCCAGGAGCAGCTTGCAAGGGGTAGCACTTTCCTATGCGCCTAAAATGATGTGTTTTCCTTCTGCGCAGGAGAAAGGAAAAGGAAACCTGTGTGTACGAGAGAGTCAGATCAGCTCACTGTGTCAGACCAAAGATGTGACCGAATTCCCCAGCCTGATCCAATAACTGAGCCCTGCGGCACAGAATGTGAATTAAGGTGCACTCCACTGTCGTATATATAATTACATCATCTGTGTGTATATATATTACGTCATGTATATATTTATATTATAAGTTATTCTTCTTTCCTTTCACCTCCTGCCATAACTGCTCTTCTCAGCAACCTCTGCTAGATTTTTTAAAAAAATAAAAAAAAATAAAAGGTAGACGTGCCCCGGGCTCCGGGGCTCCGTGTCACACCGCAGTGGCTGACGGGCTCTGCTCGCCCTTGCTGCAGGTGGCACGTGGCTAGGAAGAGCGAGTGCACGGCCCAGTGCGGCCTGGGCTACCGCACGCTGGAGATCTACTGCTCCAAGTACAACCGGCTGGAAGGGAAGACAGAGAAGGTCGACGACCGCTTCTGCAGCAGCCAGCCCAAGCCGAGCACGAGGGAGAAGTGCACGGGGGACTGCAACGTTGGGGGCTGGCGGTACTCGGCATGGACAGAGGTATGGAGGTGCTTGGGTCTCCTTCACTCATCCCCTCTGAGGACACTCTCCAAGCTGTCAAGTTTGTAAATGACTTGTGAAACTTGGCCACGGTGCTTTCACTGCCTTCTCTTGAGGATGCTAGTCCAAGTCAGCCTCATGCTCCTTATTTTCTACTGTGATGAATTTACACTTTTAGCTCTCCTGACACTGGTCCTCACCATGCTAAGTCCGTCTTTTTGTTCATTTTCTTTCGTACAAGGCTGCCAGTACTAGTGTCAGTGAGGCTGTCTTGCCACTGGTGGAGAATCTTTCAAATGTATTTTCTTTACGTTTTTTAGCAGGAAGCCTTTCAATGCCCAAGCATGTCCTTGAAGGCCAAGGTGTCACCAAGTGGCTTTCCTAAATGAACACAGTGCCAGAGGGGAGGCTAGTTAGAGGAAACAAGCAGGCTTTTGGCCTGCAATAGGGTGTCAGAATGTGTTTACCGAGTTCCTCTTCTTCCCAGTGTTCTAAAAGCTGCGGCGGGGGCACGCGGCGGCGGCGAGCCATGTGCGTTAACACCTACAACGACGTGCTGGACGACAGCAAGTGCAGTCAGCAGGAGAAGCTGACGGTGCAGCGGTGCAGCGACTTCTTGTGTCCCCAGTGGAAAATGGGCGATTGGTCCGAGGTAGGTGTTGCTCGACAGCCAGGACCCATGAGCTTCTGCCTTGAAGCCTGAGCAAAGATACTTGCTGTTTTTCCCTGCCCAACCATAAACAGGGTGTGCAGGAATTGGCTTCATCTTGTTTTCTTTGTACAATCTGAGGGCCATGTCCCAGGGCACTCACTGCACCTCTCCCTGCTCTTTATTGCTGTCCTCTCTGCTGCTGCTAGCTGGAGTCCTTTGCTCCTTAAGAATGCAGGAAAAAAAAACATGTTAATAGATTTTTCCCCACTGCACAACCAAGGATTTGGGAGAGTGTTCTTCAAAGGCTTCACCTTTGTGGCCAAATAGCTCTTGCTTTTGTGCACTGCATCCTGTTAGGAAATAATGAAAGAAGTTACAGGGAAATGGGGGCTGTTGACTGACTGACAGTGGTTCCCAGCAAAATATCTCTGATCTGGTTCTAGCTCCTACAAGCCTGAGCCTTTTGGGGGTGGTGGAAGAGACGTGCAACCCGCGGGAGCTGCAAGGTCTTTATCACAAGCTCTTCAAGGGCAAAATATTGCATTTGCTCTATTTCAGCAAGCCTTCGCAGCCCTGTTGCACCCTGCTAGAGCCCTGGCAGGCAGGGCTAAGGCTTTGCCCCACATCTCACAGCTAGAGCAAGTTGCTATATCACTTCACGACTGTTTTTCACGCTTCAGTCTGTGCTGCAGATCACTTCCTGTGGGGCAATCCCTTATCCTGGGAAAACGCTCGCATATTTTCCAGGCCACGTGTCTGCTGGTTAAAGCAATGCCTCTGAGCACCGCTTTCAAGGCGGTGCTTTGCAGCAGGTTGCCCTCGGCGCCCCTGAGCCCATGTTTGCTCCCTGCAGTGCCTGGTCACCTGTGGGAAAGGGCACAAACATCGCCAGACCTGGTGCCAGTTTGGCGAAGATCGCTTAAACGACAGGTTTTGCGACCCCGAAACGAAGCCGGAGTCGGTGCAGAGCTGCCAACAGCAGGAGTGTGCGTCGTGGCAAGTTGGACCGTGGAGCCAGGTACCCAAAAGGCACCTTTTTCTTCATTTTAACTCCGTGGCATGACTACGCTAATTGATTTGTGCATGAAAACACCCTGAGTTCAGCATATGGGCAGCAGTGCCAGTACCTGCCCTCTGTGCTAAATTTAATCTGTGCCGTACTAAATTGGCCATGATTTTAAACAAAAAAAGGAGTTTCCAAGGTTACGCTCCTAAATACATATTTAGGTACTTAAATACGTGCCCTAATTTTCACAAAAGCTGTTACCATTTCATAGCTGATTTTAATGTTTTCCAGTTTGTTGTTTTTTTAATATTAAAATACAAATTGCTCATTTCTTTCAGAGTCTTCTGGCATCTTGTTTTCCTCAAAGCTATTAACTGTTGGCTTGAAAAAAACAGCAGCAAACCCAGAGCAGTTGCCCCAACCAGACTTACTGCCCATTAGCAAAATTATTCATTAGCTAGTGGTTCTACTGTAGCTCTGAGCAGCTAGTTTAGAAGTAAGATATGATCCTGTTTCTACCCAACTGTAGTTCATCATGTTCTGAAGACTAAATCATGTGAATGTTCACACCTACATACCTGTGGACAAGAAGTGAAGCAGTGGTGAATTAAAACTTTGACTTAATATGAAGCTAAAATGCCTGAAGCAAAGGGAAGGAAGGATGGGTTTTATTTGCACTGTTCTTGCTCCATGTTCAGCTCAATGTTTCCTAAACGAAGCGTCTGCTCAGAGCCCGGCCATTTCCCCCTGTTTTTCCTCCTCAGTGCACCGTGACGTGTGGACAAGGCTACCAGATGAGGGCTGTCAAGTGTGTGGTAGGCACCTATATGTCGGTGGTGGATGATAACGAGTGTAACGCTGCAACCAGGCCAACAGATACCCAGGTAAGTACTGTTATGCCCATCCTCCTCTTCTGGTGCCCCCCAGGCACGAATAACTTTTTCTCTTAACTGATGGTCCCTGCTGCTTGGGCACTGATGCTCCTGAGAATGCTCTCGAGTATCAATGGGTCTGATCTTCCCCATGGGGTGTAAATCACTGCTGCTCTCTCAGCGTGGGTAAGGACACAGGTGGCTCTGACCTGTGTCACTAGGGCTTGATGGAGGTGCTGGATGGCCAGATCATCAAAAAGGCAACATGCAGCTTGTCACGAGGGCATCAAGACCTCCCGCAACAAAAACTACCTTTGATTATGGCTAGCCCTAGTCATAGGGCGGGATACACAAAGGGTTGTGCAGATTCACAGCTAGAGCTGGTCCTAAGAGCCCGTGAGCTAGGTAGGAGGTTATGGGTGGATATAGGAAGACAGAGAGGATGAGGATGAGCTGGGGACAGCATTTGCTAGTGGAAGAGGATGGAGTCTCAGTGCAGCAGACAACTTCCAGCTTGCTCTGGTCTAGATGCTTGACTGCTGCCTGGACTTGCTTGGCTCAGCACTGTTGCTGTGTAACGTTAATGACAGCGAGAGGCTGACGCTTCTCACGTGCTGGTTGTGCCAGCGTAGTGGGTGTTCCAGCTCCAATCCTAGCTACAACCCCTCTGGGCTGATAAACTGAGAAATATTGGCCATCCTTTGGAAAATCATTAAGAGGCTTCCCATGCTGGATTTGCTTGTATTTGAAAGCAAACTCCCTGCAGGTGTAAATTTCCCTTGTGAGCCTGCATGTCTCATGGTGTCTGAAAGAGTTAAAAAAACAGACTATTATCATCTATCCATCATCTAGGGAAATCGTAGTGGTGATGCTGTGCTCAGCTTTGGTCCTGCATGACTTCAGAGTTTAACTAAGGCCACGACATTTCAGAAAGGGCTGTTTTTCCCATGTATGGAGACCCACTGCGCTATAGTCAAGGGTAACAAGCCCACTTGTCATCAACTTTTGTTCAGAGTGCACATATGCAGTATAAGTAAAATGATGATAATGTGGCAATCGTTTATTCCACTTGTCAGGAAGGAGCCTTTGCAGTGGAGATCAGTATAAATTTCCCCTTTTTGGCAAAAAATATTTGTTGGCTCATGGAGTAAAGTTACAGCTATTCATCACTGATATTGCTATGTCTCTGTTGAGATCCAGACAGGACCAAAACCCTCCAGTTAGGCACTGCATCCATGCTGAACAGGAGGGCCTGTCCCAAAAACCTTTCATTTTAGCATTTCTAGGAAGCTAAAAGACCACTGAAGTCCTGCATGTGTAGCCCTTGGATGTATTAGCAGCCAGTTTTCTGGCTCCCTGTGAGGATGCAAGGAGCAAGCTGGCCAAAACACAAAAGACCAACATGCAGGTTGCAGCTTTTCAAGGCGTTGTTCAGAATTAGACCGAGGAGCCGGCTTACCTGAAACATCTGCAAAGTTTTCATGCTCTGCTTTGTCTTCCTTCTTAACCTCATGTATTTCCTTTACAGGACTGTGAAATAGCAGCGTGTCCTCCCCATCCAAATAGTCCCGAGGCCAAGAGATCCATATCGGGCGTTCACAGGACGCAGTGGCGATTTGGATCCTGGACACCAGTAAGTGTGTGCTGTAATGCTCTCAGGATTGTTTTCCAGTAGACAGTGTGCTATTTTTAAGTGCGTTTGACCAGCTTTGTACTCCCCCACCCTTGCAATGCATAACAAGCAACTTCCTAGCGGACTTGCCCGTCTCTCTTTCCTAGTGCTCGGCAACGTGCGGGAAAGGCACCAGGATGCGATACGTCAGCTGTCGGGACGACCAGGGCTCGGTGGCCGACGAGTCGGCTTGCTCCCACCTCCCGAAGCCATCGGCCACGGAGATGTGCACCGTGACGCCGTGCGGGCAGTGGAAGGCCTTGGAGTGGAGCTCCGTAAGCATCGTGCTCCCCAGCACAGAGCTGTGTAGACCTCGGTGCTGGAAAAGGGTTCCAGCAGCCTGTTATGTTCGCATGTTTAGAAGGGGGGAAATGGAGGTTTTTAGCTGCTCTGTATTAGCAATAACTCTGTGGGTGTTTTCTAAAGCTGGAAATGTGACCGTGTCTCCTTTTTCCCCACTGTAACGCAGTGCTCAGTGACTTGTGGTCAAGGTAAGGCAACGCGACAAGTGATCTGCATCAATTACAGTGACCAGCTGGTGGACAGAAGCGAATGCGACGCGGATGACCTGCCTGCCACCGAGCAAGACTGCTCCGTGTCTCCTTGTCACCCAAACAGCCATGATTACGGCAGGCCCATCCACCCTTTCCTCTACCCGGACCATCGTCTCAAGCTGCAGCCGGGAGGCAGCACCAACCGAAACCGCGCGCATGTCCCAGGGGGCAATCAGTGGCGCATCGGCCCCTGGGGTGCTGTGAGTGCCCCCACTTTGTTTTTGTCTCTTTTATTCCTTTCTGGGCAAACTTTGGCTTTTTTTTTTTAATGTCACTGCGCGAGGTAAGGAGGGAGCTCGTGAGACCGTGCCGTGACACCGCAAGGCTCAGGGCGCCTGCTTGTGTCACAAGGATGATCAGGGACCTGGAACATCTGCCCTATGAGGAGAGGCTGAGGGAGCTGGGCCTGTTCAGCCTGGAAAAGAGAAGGCTGAGAGGGGATCTAATCAGTGTCTAGAGGTACCTCAAGGGAGGGAGTGCAGAGGATGGTGCTGGTCTCTTTTCAGTGGTGGCCACCGACAGCACTAGAGGTAGTGGCCACAAACTGAAGCACCAAAAGTTCCACAGGAACTTAAGGAAAAAAATTTTAACAGTGAGGGTGACAGAGCA
>NW_010581925.1:167446-187071 GCF_000705375.1 Tinamus guttatus | reverse complement strand
CGGGACGTTGTCCGCGCGGTGGGAGCGCGAGGGCGCCGCTGCCAGCACCCTGCGGGGCTGGATCGGAGCTAATTCGGAGCTAATTCCGATGGAGATGGGACACCTAGGACCTGATGGACCTGGGTGGTCCTTTCAGCCCAGCTCGTGGCCCTCTGCCAGCTGAAATGCCACTAAGGTGGAAGCAAGGGAGAGCTTGAGCTTTCTGAGTTGGAGGAGGGAGATGAGAGGAAGGAGAAGATGCTCCCAGGGGAGGCTTCCTGCTGGATTAGCTGCAAAACATCCCACCTGTGGCGCTGCCCACTCAGGAAGGCGTCATTTTGCCCCATCCTGGGTCCCCGAGCATCCACTGCACATGCACCGGGTGCCTCGGCTCACTGGGCAGTAGGACCTGCTGCTAAAATCCTGATGTAGTGACAATAAAACCTGAGGCCCAAGGGGGCTGCCGGGACCCCGGCAGAGTTATTCCATTTTAGAGATGTATTTCGGAGGTGTTTATGAAGCGGCACAGAGGGAATCGAGGAGCTGTGAGCCTGGATGCTGTAAAGGCACCAGCTCCCGTGGTGCCAGTAACGGCACAGGGGAGCAGCATCCTGGTCCCTGGTCGGGATCTCAGAGATGCCCCCATCTGCATCAACAGGAAGGGGGATAGACAGGAATCCAAGGGCATTTCTATCTTCCAGAGTCTGTGTTTACTGTGCTCCACTTAAGGAATAAAAAAAAGGAATAGAAAAGGAAGATTAAAAAAAAAACTTGATGAAAACAAAAGCATTTCCAGCCTGTAGAGGCTGTGCACTGCAGAAAAAAAAATCAAGGTTAAGGCAGCAAGTGCTTTGAGGCAGTCTCTGCCCCTGCAGCAGCGCATCCCTGCACCCAGTGGGCACCCAGCTCTCAGCAACGTGTCCAGGCTCCTATTTAACGTGTCCGGAGCACGAGAGGCGCCAGGGACACAAAGCAGGTCGCAGAGCAGCCTGCGACTGCAGGTGCCACCGCTGCTGTGATCAGTCCCCAGGTGCCGCTGCTGCAGCCCCTCTCCCTCCTCTCACTTGTTTTCACAATTTTCACACCTGGGGTGAGGGTCCCCTGCCAAGCCTGCGCCCGCCTGCCAAGTCACTGGCAGGAGGTGGATGCTAATGCTGTTTTTCCTAAGTTTTCCAAGAAAACTCCTCATTGTATCGAAGCAATATTTACCATTTTATGGAGTATTCTTTGTTTGTTTTTCTTCCAAAGGGGAGCTTTGTTAGTTTGGAGGATTGAAAGTTTCCACATCCATAAATGATCATTACTAGCAACAGGCTGCAAATCTCATCCAATTCGGGCTTACAGCTTTTTCCTGTTTCCAAACCATCTTTTTCTTTTTTTTTTTTTTTTTTTCTTTTGGATCACTTTTTATTTCATTTATTATTTATTTCATTTTGACAGTGAAAAAAAAAAAAAAAGGCAACATGTTCCCCAGCCATGTGCATTGGCTGCGTGTTATTTATAGCAAGGAACCCCAGATTGCATTAGTATTCTCTGGGCAAGTAATGGCAATGAACCCTAATTGACATGAAAGGTAGGATGCAAAATAGCTTTCCAGTGCCGTTTTGTCCTTGATTTCTTGTCTTTAAAGGGAACCTGTCAAGAGTTTTTTATTGTTCCTTTTTTGTTGTTGTTGTTTCAAAAGAAGAGTTGGTCTTGCCATTGAAAAGCAATGGGGAACTTATTGGAAACAGTTTATTGCTCTGCTGTTGTATCACCATTAATTAGCTGTTCTCAGTGGCCACAGCAGCAGGAAGAAAGTCGATAGAAGGGGCCTTGCTAATGGCAAAGTAAAACTGAGACCAGAATGGCAGGGGAAAAAAAAAAAAAAGGAAAATGGAAAGATTCCTTTTTTCTTTTATTTAAATTATTACTTCTCTTTAAATCAGTTTCAGAGCTGCATGAAGAAGTCATTAATCTGAATTGCCAGGAAAATACTTCAACATTTTGAAAATGGGAGAAAAGAGACAAATCTTTTTGAACGTCTGACCTGCTTTTTCAGCTTTTGCTATCAATGGCTATTAACCCCAACCCTGTAGATTTATGTGAGGTTTAGATCAGTCATTAACGTGCAATTTCCTACAAAATCTATCCTCATATTAAGTGAAAAAGTGGGCCTTTCTCTTGTGGACAGTTTGGTGAACTGTCCTGTTCCTAAATGGATGAAGTCCTACAAGGCTGTGCTGGCAGATTACAGCCTAATTGGGCATGGTGCCCCAAGCCGAGATGATTTCAAACAAGGTGGCTTGAAACGACAATTTTGCTCAAATAAAAAAAAAATTTCCTGCACATTCCATAAAACGATTGCTTTCACTCATTCTTCTGCCCATTATTTCTGTTACTTGCAAGCGTTGGCAGCCTCTTGTGGTTGATAAGTTAAACAAAACCACAGTTTTATCCAGCTAGTTGCTCTTCCCCTTGGTTATTTGGTTTTGCTGGTGGTTTCATGAGATGCACTGGGTGCTCCCAGATGCAGAGTGAGGGTTTCCCAGGAGTCGGGAACAACTACATGATCCTGGGATTTTCCTGGGAGGCAGGAACTGCAGAACCTTGGGATTTTTTGCCCAAGACAAGCGGCAAGTGGTCTAGGTCCTTCAAGCCTCTGGAGGACCTAGCAGAGCCATCATACTTGGACAACACAGGCAGCTCCTAATAGCATCCTCCAACACTCATGACAGCGGTGAGAGGGGTCGAGCGTGGAGCCGTTCTGTGGGTGTTTTTCCTCTTTATTTCATTTTTTCCCTCTTGCAAACAGTGCACGAAGACGTGCGGGGAGGCGTCGCGGCGCCGCCGGGTGCTGTGCGTGGACGAGCGCGGGCGCGCGGGCAGCAGCGGCCGCTGCACGCGACCCACGGGGGTGTCCTGGGTGTAGGGACAGGCAGCTGGACCCGCAGGGGGACACGTTGCCTGTCCCCGCAGTGCTCCGTGACGTGCGGCAAGGGCTACCGGCAGCGCCTCGTGTCCTGCAGCGAGATCTACACGGGCAAGGACCACTACGAGTACGGCTACCAGAACACCGTCCACTGCCCCGGCACGCAGCCGCCCAACATCCAGCCCTGCTACCTCGGCGAGTGCCCCGTCTCGGCGTCCTGGCGCGTCGGCAACTGGGGCAGCGTAAGTCGGGCGCGTCTTGTTCGAAAGGCGAATCTTTTTTGCAAAAGAGATTTTTGCAATTTTTTTTTTTGCAATTCTAAAATAGTGAAGCTGGTGGCTTGATCCTGCTTGTCCATGTGTAAGACTTGGGAACCACCCATAGGCCAAAATGCTGCAAAATGCTGGTCATTTGATCCTTAATATATCCTTCCTCCTCTCCTTCTCTCTCTCTCTCTCTTCCCCTCTCTCTCTCTTCCCCTCTCTCTCTTCCCCTCTCTCTCTCTTCCCCTCTCTCTCTCTCTTCCTCTCTCTCTCTTTCCCCCTCTCTCTCTTTCTCTCTCTCTCTCTTTCTCTCTCTCTTTCTCTCTCTCTCTGTTTCTCTCTCTCTCTCTTTCTCTCTTTCATACTGGGACAAGGCAGGAGAAAACTAAGCCTTTCTGTTAAAGTTATTTGTGCCAAGTCATTCCCAGGACTGAACTACAAGATCAGATTTTAGTCAAAGCTATAACATTTCACGTCTTTGAGCTTCCGACATCCTTTGAAATGTAGCATTTCTCCCATAAATTTGATTTATTAACGCAGCTCAGGTATTGGTAGGAATTTGTCAGACTTTTACAAGGCACTAAGGGTCAAGTTGAGCAAAATGTAGTGCAAGGTGTCGTAGGAAGCGGTGGAGCTGTTTGAAACATAAGTTCCTCCTGCCCGTAGGAAGTCTCAGGTTCTCACTGCAAACTGGGGCGGAGAAGTTACAGCAAGAGACTCCGTTTCCATGAACTGGCATTGCCCCTCACCATATTTCAGGGTAAAATTTCCAACAGGACCTCGTTAACAAAACCTCCTTGAGAGGGGTATTCATTTCAGAGAGCAAGTTCTTCCTCCTAGGTTTGGGCTCCTGAAGGTATCAGTGACCATGTGCCATGACCCTTCTCATCTCTGGTTTTCAAAGGAGTTTAACTAGAGTTACCCTCACCTTTGAAGGGCAAATATAGAGCTCTTGCTCTGCTCTTTTGTTAAAAGATTTTTGGATGTGGGACACATAAAGAGTAAATGCCAGGCTGTAACCTGAACTGATGAATAGTGTCTCGTCATGCACTGAGGTCAATTTTGTGCTTCTAAAGAGAAGCATCTTCATTTTCATGGTTGTCTAACATACTACCCTTAGAAAGAGTTGTTTTTTTAATCTCAGTGACTGAAAGAATAAATCATGGAGGGCTACCAAGATGCCCCTCGGGAAGCATCTGTGTTCATCCTGCTTTAGGATGAATATTTTTGCGTGAGCGCATGGTTCACCTTACCTAATATTGCCTTATCCTGCGAAGTATCTATGTGCTAAGCTTGAAATTAGCATGGTAGTCTTCTTGAAATAATTAATGATTATAACAATGAAAAGATTAATAATCAAAGGAATTGTTTCTATGATTAAAATTAAGACTGTGTTTGAAAGCTTTGCTGGACTGGTGCCTGCGCCGCTCACCTTTAGTGCAACAGAAACCATCTCTGTCCTGTTTTCTGGGACAGAGCCCACCAAGCCATGGGGCAAAACCTGAATCCCAGATGCTTATCTTGCAGTGCTCCGTGACCTGCGGCGTTGGAGTCATGCACCGCTCGGTGCAGTGCTTAACCAACGACGACCAGGCCAGCGGCTTGTGCCACATGGATCTGAAACCTGAGGAAAGGAGGACGTGCCACAATGTCCACGACTGTGAGTCTGTGGATTTGCACCTTCCCTTGTGGCTTCAGTGTTTGCTGAACTCCCAGAGATGTGGGACCTTTGCGACACAGCGTTAGGGCACTTGGAGGAAATTTCCTATGAAGAAACGTGCTGTTTCGGTGCTTTAGATGTCTCACAGAAGAAATTTTGATATACAGCTGCTCCGTGAATACATGTATTTCCCTTCTCTTTTAGGGCACTTGGAGGAAATTTCCTATAAAGAAACGTGCTGGTTTGGTGCTTTAGATGCCTCATGGAAGAAATTTGATATACAGCTGCTCTGTGAATACATGTATTTCTCTTCTCTTTCAGGTGAATTACCCAGGAGCTGCAAAGACGTTAAAAATCTCAAAGGTGTCACTGAGGATGGCGAATATTACCTTCAAGTGAAAGGCAAGACATTAAAGGTGCGTTTTTTGACAACAGACTGATTGGCAGTGCAAGAGGCCCCTATTTGTGCTCTTTACCTCCATCTTCACCCTGTCTACCCTCAGCTCTCAAGGCCATCCTTCGGCACGCGATGCATGGCCAAACTGTGGCTTGTCTGTTGTTCAGGTCTATTGTTCTGGGATGCAGACGGACAGTCCGAAGGAGTACGTGACCCTCGTGCATGGGGACACAGAGAATTTTTCAGAAGTGTATGGATACAGGTAAGAAATCCTGTAATTCCCACCCTCATGGGGCTTTGCTTTGCCACGGCAAGGTTGTTTCCGTCATGCCTAGGAAGGGTTTTCTTTCGATTCAGGTTACATAACCCAACCGAGTGTCCGTATAACGGGAGCCGGCGCGAAGACTGCCAGTGTAGGAAAGATTACACAGCAGCTGGGTTTTCCACCTTCAGCAAAGTAAGGCTGGACCTGAACACTATGCAAATAATAAGTGAGTAAACACAGGGCCTCACCATTAAAAAAAAATGTTTATTTTACACAACTCTAGTTGTAACTGCAAGCCAACAGAAGCGGTCTAGCGAGCAATGTGCCTGAGCTCTCCTGTTGCAGAGCTGCTTTCCAACTCGGTCACTGGTTTCCTGCTTCATGCCTAGAGCGGATACCTTGCATAAATCAGAAATGCTATTATTTCCCCCTAATACAGGAAAAAGAAGTTATGACAGTTGCTGCTGCACTTGTTATGCAGAACGAATATTTGTGAATAATAATTTGTGTGCTCCCAGCAGATGAGTTGATTTTTGGAAGGATTTTGTTTCATTTAGCATCCTGTTATCAGACCAGACTCAGACCTCAAACACAACCAGGGAGGAGCAGCTCCCCCACCCCATTTTGCATCAGATGCCACCTCTGGGACCGGGGACGCTGCTCCTGGCTGGTGCTGGCATTGGTGCTGTGGAGACTGTTGGCCAAACGTAAAGGACAGAGGAATGCATTTTACCCATTTTTTTCCAATGCAGACTTTGCACTGGAAAAAAATGGAAAAAGCAGACTGGACTTCAGTTCTGCAATATAATTCATAAGCCTGTCACTCCCACCAGCATTGGTGCAAGCTGGGAGCATCTTCCCAATCCCAGGAGGAACCAGCAGCATGCATTAGGGATAGAGTTTTGATCACTTCAGCAATTTCCAGCGAATATCTCAAATACACAACATAGCGTAGGGGAGATTTTTTTAACAGCTCAGTTGTCTCTTATAAAGTGACTCTTTATCCCATAGTTGCTTCTCACCCTGTTCTCAAGCCATGAGACCTCCCAGACTATTAATCTGCAAAAAGCTACTAACAGTCTGTAAATGCTCCACTGGAAAGATCCCAAGGGAACTACCCCCCGGGGGAATTTGATACCACCTCTCTTTGCATTTCAAAAGGAGCTGGGCACCTACCTCTGTCAGGCAGAGCTATCTCAAATCCCCATCTAAATGAGTCTGTTAAGAGCCATCCAGAGCAAAATACCCAAATTCCCTTTGAAACTCAGTCTCTGTTGACTGGGACATAGAGACCGCAGGTCTGGAAGCAGATGCGGGACAAGTTTTGAGGCAGTGTTTTGCTTTTATTTAGTAAGAAGATTTAGCAAGTCTCATGTCCTTTTTGTATGTGGTTGGTTCAAATCACTGGGAAGTTTTCTGATAGAGCAATATAACCCAAGTCATGGGTTCTAGTTTTGTTGTTATTTATACCCAGGCCCTAAATTGCTGGTGTACCTGCATAGACCTGTGCATGTGAGCATATGAGCATCCCATTAAACTCAGTGAGACTTCTCACCTGCCTAGAGATACATGCGTGATGATTTCAGGGTTTAATATTAAAAATCCAGCAGATGAGATCTTGACTCTGAGGATCAATGTATGAAACCAGCTCTAGTGGATTTAGGCATTAGTGAAAAAGCCTGTTTACATGTTTTCATCTTTCTGTCTTCCTGCATCTCCCTTTCCTCTTTGTTGATCAACTCTTTTCCACAGCGACTGATTTGCAGTTTGCACAGACACATGATGGACGACCTGTTCCTTACGCCACTGCTGGGGACTGCTACAGTGCAGCTAAATGCCCACAGGTATTTGACGACAGTGGTTCTTAGGCATTGCTGCCATTTATTATGTCCAGCCCTCTATTAATTACTCTTGATCATGTCACCCCGACTCCAGTGAGTGTCACATTCTCATCTTGGCTGTCTGAAATTTTTTGTCTGTATGGAAAGTACTTTCAATATTTTCCTACTGAATTGGAGTTATTACCAGGCATCCAGTGGGACCTGCAAAAAGATCTTCTTCAGTGTCCCAGCAGATTGGGAGGAGCAGGGACAGGACTGCTTTTCACAGGGACAGGCACTGTTCCTACAGCCTAGGAAATGCTCCAATAACCATCTGTCTAGCCCAGTTGCTTGGAAGAAATTTGCCTTTCACAGCAACAGACCACAGAGGGCAAATCTCTCCATCTCCTTTCCTCCATCCTTTTGCAGCTGGCATGACTCTGCACAGCTCAGCGGCTTTGGGATTGACTTCTTACCTTGGGAAGGCTCATGCGTGTCAATATGTGTCCACATGACCAGTTTGCTGCCAGCTGAAAATCAGCCTTCCCCAGGCAGCAAGTGCATGGAGCAAAGCTAAGGGGTGTCGGGTAATCTGCAGCATCCACATGGCTGTGGTGGGCTCTAGGTCAGCCTAGGACTAAGGCCAAAGGATCCCTCATCCTGTCTGGAAAGGGGCATCCTGACACAGGACTCGTGGGAAGAAAGAAGGGAGACTTTGGGGAGGATCTACATTGGATGTAGACGTGACCCTTCTTTTTTTTTCCATCCATTTTGTGCATCTTGCGAACAAGAGCAAATAAGTGAAGGATCTTTTTAAGAAAAGAAAGAGAAAGAGAATTTTGATTTTACTGAAGCTGCTATTTATAAAATAGCCACTGTTTACTCCATAAATAAATGAAAAAACGGCCAGTGTAAAACCAGGACAAGCATGCCCTCTCCAGGTGAGGAGGGAGAAGGAAGAGTGGAGGGACTGTCCCCAGCAGCTGCTGCAGCATCAGGCACCACAGCCTGCCATGGGAAAGCCAAGGATGCCCTCAGCTGGCAGAGCGAGAAAAAGCAGTGGAAAACCTAGGGAAAAAAAAAAAAAAAGGCACTGAAATATGGAGAAAAAAGCCCCTCCTTTCCTGCAGCCACAAAGTCGAGAAGAAATTCCTAACGCGAGACATGCTGCGATTTGTACAATACTGGCTAACCGCTCTCAGAGCTATGGAAAATTGCAAGTTTTGCCCATGAGATTGTGTTGGAAAAGCGACACGGCGGCAAGCTGCAGCGAGGCTGTGTGCCGTGCCCCAAGGCTGGTCACTTTGGAGCTAATCAGGCTTCTCTGCTTGTTTTTTTTTAGGGTCGCTTCAGCATCGACCTCTACGGAACGGGCCTGTCGCTAACAGGAACGGCCAAGTGGCTCTCGCAAGGGAATTACGCGGTGTCGGAAATTCAGAAATCCCCCGTAAGTTTTAATTCTCATGGCACTCACACCTGCTAAAGGGAAGCTCCTAATTGCCTCCGGTCACGTTGTCTTTCATAGCAGCGTTCCTCTGAGTGAAGACCATTTAAAAAAAAAGAAAAAAATCCAACATCCGACATGAGAAATGAAGTGTCACTCATAATTGTAGGCGAGGTGGGGGGTGGCCCTGGCGGGTTTAACTCCATCTGAATTATTGCAGTTAATTAGTGAGCCTGCTTAACCGTGAAGCTGGAGACACTGAGCGCTGTGGGGCTGACATGTCTTTAATTAGTTGTCTGAGTTGTCCAGCAAGGAGCCCGTGCGCAGCGTGCGGGACTGGCTTCACTGGCTGCATTTGGGTGCAGAACAGTCCCCATAAAGTGAGGCACGAAGCACTGGGGTGGGCTGCGAGCTTAAGGTGTTTGCTTAAAAATGATAGGCAGGACTTGACAAGACCAACTGTTGTCTTGCAAGAGAGGGTCTTAAGTACCAAGTGAGTTGTTCCAAAATATGACTAATAAAATACAAGGCACATGTGCCTTCCATCTCATCTCCTTGCAAGAGATCAGAGTCACCCCAGTTTTTACGGAATCAAAGTGGATGAGGTCAGAAGGGACCTCTGGAGATCACCTAGTCAAGTAGCATTACCTGGAGCTATCGTCCATGACCCAGTCCAGTCCTCTCCATCTCCATGGCTCTGGGGAGTCCCTTGCCAATGGGGCTCTTAAAGGACTGTTTTCAACAGAACTGGATGTTGCTGGTCAGATCACGTTGTGCTAAAAAATCCTCCCATGCAGTTACATTGGGGCCAGCAAGATGCCCCCCAGGGGAGTTTTGGGAGTTGCTGTGCTCTTCCTCTCCCCTTCAGAAAGGAGAAGCCAGCGCAGCTGACTTGGGGCTGCAGAGACAAGAGTGACACAAATACGGCTGTCAGAATTAAATTGAACCATAAGGGACAGGGAGTCTAAGAGATGACTCTTACCTTGATCACTCGGTGACATCTGTCAAGCGCCGCTTCACAGGCGTAATTGCTGGCAGGAGCAGGAGAAAGAAGGGAATAGCAAGAAAAGATGATAGCAGCCTGCTGCAATCACTGATCAATAGTGTCAAGGACAGCATGGAGTTCGTTTAGAAATAAATGCTTTGAGCAAGCTTGTCTTGCACTTAAGCCCAATTTTCTGGTAATTGAGGGTTGAATTCTCCTCGAGAAGACTGCACAGAGGTGCCAAAAGGAAGGCCAGATGTAGATCTCACTTATGCCAGTATTAATCTATCGACTCAAAACTGGAGCTATCCCAAGCACTGCTCCAAGCTCTCCTTGGTCTCAACCTTCATGGATTTTTCTCGTTAATGTCTTCAAATACCCTTTCCTTGCCCTGTCACAAGTCAGGTGCTGTTGTTGTCCAGATGTGTTTTCTCCTGCATGAGTTAACAACTAGTCACTCACTGTGGGGGCAATTTAGAGAAGGCAGATGGATGTTCTGGAGTTTTCCCTTCAAATGGCCTTCTCCTTGAACATGTTTCCATGTGATAAATCAAAAATGCCCTTTCTTATTTGCATTCACCATCTGACCTGGTAGTATTAAAGGCAATTACATTTGCATGCATTTAAATATAACCTGATTTTGTAATGGGTTTGGTGCATAATTTGTTTTCTTCCCAAGACATTTTCTATTAAAAATCCTGACTAGAATAACCCATGTCTGGACCTTTAGCAGCACGATGTTCTTGAGCGTTTACCCTGCTGTGAGATATTATTTCTGATTTTGCCTGCAGGATGGTACCAAAGTAGTAGGAAAATGTGGCGGTTACTGTGGAAAATGTACTCCATCGTCCGGAACAGGCCTTGACGTTCAAGTGTTATAGCAATGGTAGGTTCCCAGACCTCTCTGAATTAGGGGAAGCCTTTGCAAGGATGTCCTCTGAGAGGAACAGATTGGGCAATGTTTTCAGAAGTGTCTGATTTCCCCAAATCTGCTCATCATTAGACCTACAGTTTAGGTTCTTGAGCCTCACGGAAAGCCAGTGGAGCAAGGGTTGAGAAGCTCTTCGGGATCTGTGCCTTAAACCTGTGGTTACTGGGGTTTTTGTGTAATACTCTCAAAAAATGCCCAAACAGTTGTGCCGAACTGCTAGATGCTGCAGTGCCTTATGGAAACCGTTCCAGCATTCCGGTATCGGGGCAGGCAGCCTTGTTCTCATTTCCATCTCGGCGCTTAGGGGTTTTGAAGACGAAGCTGATGATCTTTCTCTAATGTACAGCTTGTCTCTGTTTTCCAGGGTCTCTGCAAGCAGACAGCTGAGCTGAGATGGATGAAGGATAGCGATGCAATACCTCTGCCTTCCACTTTTTTTAAAAAAATCTGTTTATGTGTGTATATAGATTGCATATTCTTAATGTACAGTATAATATTTATGTTTGGAATTATTTATTTTGATTTAATATTTTTGTACGTAAAATCATTATATTAAGGCTGCTTTTCCTATTTTTAATTTTTTATTGTTAAATCCTGCAGTCAAACCACTGCATTTTACGTACTCTACATTATATGTAGCATTATGACAAGTGATACTTTATTGTCACTGTATTCAGTTGTTTACTTTCAATCAGTAATTTTCCTTCGGTTATGGGCTGCTCTGGCCCTTAACGGTGCTACACAATCTGCATAGGGGTATTTTTGGCATTTCAATCTGTCTTTGTGCAAGGAAAATAGACAAGATGTGCTTAAATTTTATTTTAGCAATCAGGCCGACAGCACTCAAGGAAAACATGACAATGAATACAGTGCTAGTTGCATTAGCAATCTTTATCTTCTAGGTATGTTTTGAATTTCACATGACCTCTGTGGCCAGTGCTAAGAGTCACTGGTTTGGTGCTAACATGGTATTTATTAACACTCTGTAGTTGTAGATACTTTAATCCAGTGCCTTTACCAGTGAAAACAGGAAGAAAGCAGAAAAAAAACAGGCAGCCCGTTCCAATAAATATTGACCATCCATTTTGGAAAACTCATGAGAACAGATTGCAAAGTTGAACCCCCTTTTTTTTGTAGGTCTGCTGAATGAGCTTTCATTTTGGGGGGAAAAAACGGGGGAAAAATAGGAAAAGAGTGAATTTCTCTGCTAATTGCATGTGCCGCGGTGCTTCCGAGCTCCATCTGGAAGCGGGGGCACTAGCGCATCCGAGAGAGCCTGACGAGGCCGTATGCTCGCTGGGCTGCTCCATACAGGAATCACTGCCAGAACGGGACGAGGAGCCGCTCACGCTCCCCACCGAGCAGGGTGGCATCGGGGACCCGTGCAGGGACACAAGGGCACCCGATGCCTCCTGCTCGCGCGCAGTCCATGCGTGCGGCGCCAGGGCTGCTTGCAGCAAGACCGCTCGGTGCTCACAGATCCCGATGCCTAATCCTGCATCACTGCCCACATTCCTGGAAAGGCCCCGGCGCTCGCGGCGCATCCCCGGGATGCAGGGAGCGAGCGCCGCCTCGCCTGTACATAGCCTGCCGCTTACGGCTCCGCTAGCTTGCGAACGGGGGTGATGTGACCAGGTTATTTTTGTAGTCTATGACTATGTCCTGTATCTTTCTCTGTGTTTTGCCTTAGCAATAGGAAGATAGTGTCCATTCATTGCACGCTCGGGGGCAAGGAGGAGCCCAAAGCCTAAGTTTGGTTGGGGTTTTTTCTGTTCTCTCTCTCTCTTTTTTTTTTTTTTTTTTAGCAAAAAATTGCTAGTCTTTTGGAAGACCAAAGAGGCTTATCTGCTGATTTGGATAAGTCTCTGAAGTTGAGGTGCAGCTACTTAAAATATCCCAACCTTCGGGGTCTCTCGTGAGTCTTTCATCTGCTGCCACGCTGTTCCCGTCACTCGTGACAGGCCGGGGAATCGCTTTGTGGCCCAGCAGCAGGATCCAGAGCCGTAAATGCTAAGATTCCCGGGAAATGGTGCTCTGCACACACTCGTGTGTCCCTGCACAGCTCCGCCGTGCGCACAAGAGGGAATGAGACTATCTTGCTCGTAATTTTTTTTTTGGTGTTGTTGTTTTATAGTACATAAAATAAGTGGTATCATCGTATGTTAGAAAGACTGATATCTCACCTATTCTGTATGCTTATGGGTAGCAGTAATAAATTATGCGTTTCTGAGAAAATGCCAAAAATACTGTTTCAAAGAAAAAAAAAAGGGAAAGGAATAGTAAAGGAATAGTGATTTTTTTTTAATAATTATTGCTCATGTATAACTTCTATAGGGGAAAAGGGAAAATTGCACTATGAACTTTAGGGATAAACATTGGTGCTTAGAAAGTACAGGCATATTATATTTTCGCTAATGAAGTGAATGGCTATTTATATTTAAAAAGTATTATTTAGACCTGTACACATTCCTTTCTACCATATTGTTTCATAACGGTTATTAACAGAGCAAGAGAAACCTAAAAAATAAAAAAAGGGGGTGGGGAAATGATAGAACCTGATCTTTTGAAATATTAATGGGTTTCATTAAATAGGAACAAGCTTTGAGAACCAGATACATTCCTTGTTCAGGAAACAATTCTGGGCCTTGTATATCAATGCCATTATTTTTCTACATTTTTTTTTCGTAAGCACTTTGCTGTACAGTGTTTCTTTTCTCTCTGATTATATTCAAAAGGAAATGAAAAAAAAAACTGTAAGACACGTCTGTATGGTCTTTCTGCATTTGCCATCGTATTTCAATACCTGTGTGCCTATTATAGAAGCAAAATACTTTGTACACAAGGGAATAATACATTGAATGGTAAACGTTCACGTCTGTGCCAGTGTTTATTTCCCAGGCTTTGGGTCACTTGTCGGATTGTCTCGTGCAAAGGGAATGAGGGAAAATAATATTCCCACATCCCCTGACTCCTGCCCAGTCACTCCTGGCTCCTTGAGGTCCTGTTGCTTTAGACCTTTCTGAACATGTTATGGCCCCTGATCCTGCGCCGTCCTCCTCTCCCCTGATCAAATACCTGAAGCTTTGGTACACCAAAATATTTCAGTGTGTGCCATCATGCTAGACTGTTGGAAATAGTTATCTTGCAGCATCTAGTTTTAAATTGGGGGATTTACTATAAAACTTTATTCTCCTGCATTTTCATGCTTTGAAAATAATATTGAAAAAATGAGAGAGGTAGAAATGAACTGCAAGGACAGGCTGGGGTTTGAAAGATGAATTTTGCACAGAGGCCCTTACAGGCCTTGACTCTTCCTGACACGACTCCACTTGCTGAGGAGATGATTGAGGGCTGACTTGGAGGAAGCATTTCCGCAATGGGAAGGTTAAGGTGAGACAGTTCTCCCTTTTACCAAGTGCAGAAATTCAAAGAAAAATAATAGTC
Source organism: Tinamus guttatus (assembly GCF_000705375.1). Next base: position 172,972 of record NW_010581925.1, on the reverse strand, counting down.
CCTCTTAGCAATGACAGTCATTTACACTTGAAGCAGCTCAGCCGAAGGGATAAGTTCTCCCATCACTTAGACTTCTCAAATCAAGAGAAATGCCTTTTAAATGAGCACATTAAGGTTTCTCCAGAATTGCTAACCTTAGTAGCTGTTGTTGTTTAGAAGGAGGGGATAAGTCAGTCTCTTTGCTGTACAAATTCTAGGATACAGCTCTCTAGCTTGTGTCCTGCAGGAAGAAGATCTCCAAAAAATAGTGCCTGTTGGTCTTGGACCATTTACCAAGTGTTTTGGCCATTGCTGAATACCTAAAGTGATGAGAATCATGGCATTCAGGCAGCATATTTAGATGAAAAGTTTCTGACTTCTCTTTGCAATATTGATATGAGGGATGCTGATGAGGTATATTTGGCCTTCATAGAATAGTTTGAGTTCCCATTCAAAGCTGCTTGTTTTCAGGGCTATTTTATATTGCCAAACACAATGCCCTCTTTTAAGAAAGTCAAAACAAGAATGGAATACTGTTTTGAACTAACTTGTGTGTGCTTCCTATACTTTATTTCCTGGGATTTTTTTTTCTTTCTGTCTCTTTCTAGTTATCAATATTGGTTCTGGGGTGTTTGGACACGTGATGTATTGAATGTACATACACAGAGATCACATTTAGACCATTTTTAAGCCAAGTGGAAATGGATTTCTGCTTTGTGAAGCTCACTCAGTAGTTGCTCCTTCAAGGCTATGCCTGGGTGTGGAGCGTGTAGGCTGAGCCACGGTGCTGTAAATCTGTTTTTACCGTGACAACCTCAGCTCTGCCGGGTGCCTCCGTGCCCAAATAGTTTTCGTGTTAAGTGTCCTTGCAGGCTTGGGCGTACACTTAGCTTTAAAGTCTTTGCTAAATTTATGTCACCATCAGTGATGCCAATCTGCAGCTACTTGAATGTTTGTTAGCATTTGCCATCCTCCCCTTGGACGAGGGGTGAGAGGCAGGAGTCAGTAGCGCAATCCCTGAACACGCTCCTTGTATGGCTGTGCTGGGGGAGGCTCTGGGCATGTTCTGCCTTGAAATCATCACTTGGCTCCATTCACATGCTTATAATTTCCTCATCCTCCTTTAATCTGTGGCTATGTTTCAGATGAGCAATTAAATTAATCAGGCCTTTGCTGCATTGTCCTTTACTAATCCATCCTCGCTGCCTTGCTGACCTTTTCTCTTTGAAGCTGTTCGCTTGATGGCTTCCTTCCCCCCCACCCGTATGCAGACAGGATTTTCTTTTTATTTTTTTTTCAAGTGAAATGCTTTAATTGCTTTTGCTCAAGGTAGGGACGGCTTCCTGCAAAGAGCTGACGTGCCTGTGCAAGCAGGAGAGCGGGGAGACCTGCTGCAATGGTCTTGGTGTCTGGCCTTTCGCTCAGCACCTGGACTCAAGGTGTTCAGGACATGCAATTGCGTTGTATTTGGTCCAACCAAGACCTGGTGCAACCTGATCAACAGCTAAGAGCATCCAAGGAAACCTTGTCCACAACTGTCCTTCCAGGCCGGTTGAGCAGGGAGATGGTCGTGCTGGCGCATGCTTAGCTTTGGATGCGCTTCTTGGAGATGTTCCTTGGCTCTGCAGAGCCCAAGAAGTCTCATCGTCTTCTGTGGGCTGGTTCTGCTGCGTGTGGAAGGTGCAAGCACGTCGCGTGCATCCACGTAGCTCACCCGAAACTCCTGCCCAGCACCTGGGAGCAGCCACCTTCATCAGGAGCCCCGGATTAGCTGCTCATTTCCTTCTCCTCATCAGCCTTCCTCCACGCCGTGCAAATAGCATGCAAAGGTTTTAAGGCATGGCGCGTATTCACACTTGTTTTTTTCTCATTTGATCGTTGCTTTTCAAGAGCTTAAATGTACTGGAGCACTTAATCTCGGAGCATCACAGGCCGTAGACAGGAGGTAGGGCCTTGGCTATTCTCCTCTTGGCCAAAGAACTGGTATTTCCAGATTGGCAAAAATGGCACAGAGATCGGCAAAAACTGTCCCCAAAAGCAAAGACATTCCTGACATTTCAGGGATCATGGACATGGTTTTCTGCAAGTTTTACCTTAGATCAGGTATGCAACTTCACAACCACTGGCTGTCTGCTCCTCTTGAGCATCTCTCATGTCAATTTATCGGCAGGTTTCAGTTCTGCAAAAAGAAAAGAAAAAGGGTGTTTGGCTTTCCCCTAGGCAAAAAGTAAAAAGACAAGAAAAAAGACAAGTAGCTTAAAAAAGCAAAGGGCCTTTCCGCCCACAGGATGGCAAATGATTCCTCAGAAGAACCAATAAAAGCTCCTAGTTCATCCGCAGGTGGGTGTCAAGATGACTTCGTTCCCACAGCTGACCCTAGCTCCTGCTCAGCAGGCTGAACCCCAAAGATATATATATATATATGTATATATATATATTCTCTCTCTCTCCCTGTTCTTCTGGAATAGTCCTGAACGTGTGGTCCAAACAGAGATGTAGGACAGGGCGCTGCCTTGAGGAATGATGGTGAAGAGTCTCAATTCTGGGACGAGCTGCTGGGCTGCTGGCGGTGAGGGTGGAGGGACACGGAACCCAGAGCCAGAGGGAAGGAAGCAGAGCCGGGATCTGGTCAGAGCCTCCGAGCACAAACACTTCGCCGTGCTGGCAGCAGAGGGCATTGAAGATTGATTTAACGTCCAAGCAGCACGGGATCCACTGAGAACCCTCCACATCCCGTGACTCCAACTTTATTGGGAGAGGGTGACTTTTTTTCCTTTTTCTTCCCCCACTGCCTTTTTTTTTCCTCTCTCTTTAAAAGTTTTTTCCCAGCTCCTAACTCCACAGCAGGCGGTTGTCTCAGTGCAGTAGAGCTGCTCTCGAAGTTTTATGGGCGTGAAGTCCAGCTCCAAAATGCTATTTATGGGCAAACTGAAGACTGCCTTCAAAATTAACAATAGATGACTATAAATCTTACTCAGTTACCTAGCAACTAGCACAGCCAAATGCTAAGGTTAAAAGGAGAGGGGTTATTTGGAACTACCTTGGCGAGTACATAATGGCCCCTTGCATTCCTGGGTGGGAGGACAAAACATAATCATGTCATATTTACAAATCACTGTATTGATGGAAGAAATAATATGAAATTATTCATTGCTGGTTTAACCAAAATAAATGACAAATAATAAAAAAAGCTTATATTTTACCCAGATGGCTGTGCTAAACAGTCCCTGCTCGCATAGAGCAGCCTGCAGCAGGATCCTGCTAAGATGCTGAGCTCACTTTGCTCTTGGTTTCTGACATGTGAAGTGTGTGTGCGGCAGATTAAGGGTGTAATAAATGCTCAAAGTACATTTGACCAGTGTGAATCTGATGGAATATGTTCAAGAAAACCTACGCAGTGAAAAAAAAAAAAAAAAAAAGTAGCATAGCATGATTCATCCAGGCCTGGGTTCCTGTTATGCACAGCACAGACTGAGACTCCATGTCCTACCTCAAATGAGGGTTTATGCATAATATTCTCTGCCAGCAGCAATTGGAAGGTCTTGCAGCCAAAATGAGTGGAAGCACTGATTTTTCACCCTTTCAGGAGACCCTTGCAAGGGCACATTTACACACCAATGACAGGCTTTGGTGTGCAGGGACCGAAGAAAGCTTTTTTGGCTTGTCCAGGCACTTCATGTGTGTACTGCAGTGCCCTGGGGTACAATAAACCTGTATTTCTGTAATATTGGGTATTACATACTGGGGTATAATACTGGGGAGGGGAAGCAGGGAATGAACATTCCTGTCATTTTCTTGCCCTCTGTGATCCCTAACTCTGGGAGAGGAAAAGGAGCCCTCCTCACAGCACAGGAGTGGGTTTGGGGATGAGAAAGGCTGCAAGACATGTCAGTGCTGGATGGACTCAGTTGAAACAAGAACGGGATGGGGAGAAGATGTATGGGATAATTTCAGTGTCAGAAACAACAGTTTGTCAGATAAAGTGTCTGGCATATATTATCTACACTTTTTTTTTCTTTTCATGAGCCTATCTGGCAGTAGTATCTGGCACCCTCCCACCCCAAGCTGAGTCCTGCTCGAGCAGAGAATTCACTCCGTTTTAACAAAAAAAACTTTGGAAAGTGCCTTTTGCAGCAGCACAGGTAGACCTGGAGCTGTCTGTCCCTGCCAGCCCCTCCGGCGATGCCAGGACATGATCACCCCTGTCCTGCGCACGGCGAGCGCTGTGCGTGGGAGCGCGTTTCCCAGGAGCAATCGGCAGCTTTTCCGGGGGAGGAAGGAGCGGAGCGTTAAGGCCAGCGCGACACCGTCTCCAGCCTGCATCCCTGGGGGGATGTGCTCCTTCTGCGGCTCTCGCAATGCGGCATTCGAGCATCCCAGAAACGCGGATGGGACCCTCCAGAGGGATAGGGAGCTTGGAAAGATGGGATCTCCCTAGGGCACCGGTGCCACCGGACACTTCTGCCACGAGGGGCTGCTCTCAGAGGACCCGTGGGCACTGAGCGGTCCTGTGACTGCCCCCAGTGCCAGCCAGGGCAGTGGCCTCCCCTCAGGAATTTACCCAGCCTTGACTTACTTTTTCTGCTTTAAACTCCTAGCCAACGTCCTCAGCAGGCACCTTATTGAGGGTGCACAGCACTGCTTGCAAAAGCAGACGTAATTAGAAAGGATTTGCGGGTCACCTTTAAAGCATTTCCCACAGCACGCTGGATCTTGTTATAAGTCCTATATCCAATAAGGCTTTTATTTCAGCAGTTCTAATTGGAGTTTTAAATATTCTGAGACTTACACAAGACGCCCCAAAGTGGTGGCAGAACTCAGGCCCTCTCCTGCAAGATGTCCGTTTCCTGCAGTCCCCTTGACCTTCAGTAGAGATGACAGTAACTTAGCACCCTCAATAGTACATATAGGAGGTGCAATATATATGTTAGGACATTTTGATATGAGCTTGAAGCCCGTGCCACCATGGGGTGCCCACTGTGGGACAAGATGTGTGTGTATTTGCAAGGATTGCCCCCACCCTGGAGTTTATATATGTCTATACCAACAGGTGTGAGAAGGAAAACTAGAAGGAAAAGCAGGGAGAGAAAATTTGGCAAAAGGTGCTTCATTCCCTGCTAATAATTTGCTAATAACAGTGGAAGAAGTCACTGCTCAGCGTGCAATGAAGAGCAGCTCAGTGGGGATCTGGGCTGCTTGTCCTGGTCACTGAAACCCCCCCATGCTGCACAGACTGGTGAATGGTGCAGCCAGAGATATAACCTCGGCCTTGGCCCCCTGAGCCCAACACCCTTCGTGGCTACATGATCCCATCCCGCTCTCAGAAATTCCTTTTTTTTTTCCTGAAATTCCTTTTTTTTTTCTTTTCCTGGAACCTCTTGCTGCAGAGCGTTTTGCTCGCGTCTCACTGCCGGGCGCCCCCGGGCCGGCTCCCCAGCGTGACGACGCCCGCCAGCTATGGGGGCGCGGCGCGGGCGGTTCACTCTGAAGCGGAGTGATGACAGCGCGGCGCGGCGGGGGCGGGAGCGGGAGCGGCGCGCGCGGGCC
>NW_010581925.1:136159-166657 GCF_000705375.1 Tinamus guttatus | reverse complement strand
CTTGCACCCCGAGCCCAGGGCAGATGAAGGCCAGGTCCTGGAGCAACCTGGTGCATCTTCACCAAGGGCAAGAGGCTCCTGCTTGCAGCCCTCATTTTCCCTTTATGCCCAGTGCCAAAATGGACAGGGCAACCCCTCAACAGGTTGCATGTGTCGGAAAAAAGTGTGTGTTTAGCTATTTTTGGCCTGTATTTCCCATCATACGAGTGCACGACCTCGGGCTTCCCCCTCCCTGTGTTGTCTTCTCTGAAAGCGAGTTTCCTGCTCAAGGGCGACTGGGGACTTGGTGCTATTAAATCTCCTGGACCGTGAGCTCCTGGGTTAGTAGGTCGGGGAGGCCTCCGTGGCCTTTTAACCTTATTTTGCAGGGTATGCCCTTTTTTTTTGGCATCTGCTCGACTTCTTGGGCACCTCGTGCAGAATAAAATGCGGGCTGTGGGCGAGGAGAGGGCACCGGGCTGGTTTGCAAGCACTGACTCGCATCTAAAGGTTGAGCCTTGCAAAGCAGCGTTCAGGATGCAGCTGGGATTGGGGCTCAGGTGGCTCTTGTTGTGGTCCTCCAGCCCCTGGGCGCCCCATGCCACTGAATCCCACCTGGCACCTCTGGAAGAGAAGGTGGCCACATGTTCTGCTCGGAGAACTGATGCTGCATCGGTTCTCCAAGTTAATAGATTTGTAAGGTCACCCCAAACATTTCTATTTTTTCTTCTTCTTCTCTCCCTTGGGGGCTTATCAGAGCCTCTGTGTGTCCTAGCTTTCCTCCCCGCTGAGCCTGGGGCTAGCAGGGGCTGTCACACAGGTGCTTTATAAAGTTGAAAAGCACCAAAGAGAACTTTTAACTGTGGACTGTAAAGAGATAGGATGGTCATCGAGGCTGCTCTGGCTGCAGTCTCGGGCAGGGTGCAATGCTGGGGGTTGCTTTTCACTATGTCCAAGCGTGCAGCTACCTGGCAATGGGGTTTTGGTACCCATTTGCTGAGCACCAGTTCTCAAGCTGCTTTCAGGCAGCCCTGGCTATTTGGGGAGCCAAGTTTGGGGTGTCGTGGCTCTGCTCGGGGTGATGGGTCTCCCGCTCTGCCACGTGTGCTGGATGCTGCTGAATCCGAGTGGCACCTGCCTGGGTATCTCCTGGGTTTCCCCCAACACCAGCCAGGGTTTCTGCTCTAATCGGGGGGCTCCGATAGCCTTTCCTTGGGAAGGAAGGGGTTAGCCTTGCCCACAGCATGGGAGGGCTCGGATTAGGGTTAGGATGTGCAGGGGTCAGGTCCATCCGCTGCTGGTGGCTCTCGGTCCTGCTGAGCTGAATTATGCTCCGATCACGGATGCCTTGTGCAGGGAGCTGGAGAAGCCCAGAGCCCTCCTTCATCTGCATTCGTGCCTAATTGCCTCGATACAAGAATAATTAGGCAATTAAAGCAAATAAAGGCAACCTATTTGCCTCCTGAAGCAAAACACAATGGAGAGGAAGTACATGCATTTGTTACTAGTGAGTGGTCTATTAATGCCCAGGACTTGTAAGCAGGCAAATTATTAATAATAGCTATTTCTGTAGGTCACAAATGTGTTCAGGGGACTGTCTCCTGTGCGCAGTGTGGCGAGGTTCCTTGCTCATGCTGGGGGTGTCTGCAAACATCTTCCCATGCAGACTGAAAGCAGGAGAACACAGTGGTTTGCAAGGAGAGGAAGCGATTAAGTCTTCAAACACAGATCAATTAACCACCAGAGATTCATAAGCCTTTTTGTAAGCCTTTAAGAGCAGAGTTTTGCTGATAAATGTGAATTTGATTTATTTATTTATTTTCCTTCAAAAATGGGTATTGGTGACTTTCTTTGGGGAGAAGGAAAAGAATTTGTAAGCTTGCAGGCACTCAAATGGGAATCTTCCCTGCTGTTGATGCCAGCATTGCGTATGTGTAATTATGCAGGACTATGTATTACCTGAGCACCTGAGATTTTCTTTTTTAAAGCCTGGTCTGTATGGCCATTTCATCAAGCAGGCAAATTGCTTCATCAAATGCCAAAGATATCTGCCCTTAAATTCCCTCAAATGCTCCCTTTCTCAGATGGAGAGATGGTGTTGAGAGCTGGTTGAATTTATCATTCTTGGAAGAATATGCATACTTCCTCGGCCAAGGAGATCACTCAGGAAGAATAAACGTATCCTACAGAACTGTTTTCTTTTCAGAGTAAAACCACTCTCCATTGGTGGTGGTTTATAGGGGGGAAAAAAAATAAAAGGGAATTCCAAAGTAATTCAAAAAAAAGCCTTGATTTTTAGAATATATTTGTGTATCTTTGCAATCTTAAATTGTAATCCCAAATACAAGTTAGTCGATGAATTTTCTGCTAATGTGTTTGCATACTTGTTATTATTTTAGTGGAAGCAAGGTGTTATCACCATACGAGCTTCACATCCGCTTAGAATTAGCAGAAGTTTGAGTACCCCAGATCTCTGCCTTTCACCATAAGACTGAAATTCGGTTTTAAATCATCCAGCCCAGAACGAGTTGTGATAATTTAGGCTAGAAAGTGAGCAGTTTGTTGGAAAAGAATGTAGATTGAATTTGTCATCACTGGGCTGGGAGTCTGTAGCGCTGTTCTGTGAAGACACAGCTATCAAACTAGTAACTAGTACAACCTCTGATTTTTTTTATTTTTTTTTATTTTTCATTGCCTGAACAGCAAAATGACTCCTTACTCTAATTGCATTGCTTTATTTTATAGTAGCCTGTCAGGAAAGTATGTAAAGGGCTGAAAAGCTCATCTGTGTGGGCTGTGGTCTTGAGGATGGAAATTGGCTATAAATAACAAAATCCCCATTAATATAGGTTGGTACTTGAAAGGTGGCTTTGTGTGGAAGAAAGTGAAATCAAATTCAATAAAAATCTCTAACTCCTTAGGAGTCTGGTTGCTGTTTTCTAATCAGATCTGCATTACATTAAACTGTGTGCCATTCAGCTTGTTAACAAGCTTTGGCATTAAATAAAGCTGTCATTGGGGTTTGGTGAGTGAATGGCCATTAGAAGTGTCTTTTGCATAATGTCTTGCAGAGAAAAGCCTGCGAGAGAGGTGGTCTGGGAGGAGAAAAGCAAAGGGAATTTATAGCTTAATGCAATTAGTTGGAATATGCAAACCTTAAAAGTGACAAACGGCTACCAGTTTGGGGAATGGAGTGAGGTGCTTTGACTGCCTTTAAGACTTCCTCAAAGACCTTATTTCTCATTTACCCTGGGTAAAGTGAAATTAGAGACTTGCTGCTGTTTTTAAAATACACTGCTGCCGCATTCTTTGCGTTAAAAGATTGACATGTTTGGCGTATGCTGACATGTTTTCCTTTAGTGTGTGCTGTCTTTTAAAAAAAGTGTCTTTTATGATGAGATACTCCTAAAATTTCAAGAAATGATGTTATTCCCTGACTTCTTTTCCAAAAATGTCGATGCTGTGGCTTAGCACAGAATGTTTTAGCTTTAGCACAAAAGCCAGAAACACAAGTCCAGAGACTGTGTTTAAGTGGTGTCCTGATTAGAAGAGAGGAGAAGCACTCCCTTCTCCAAGAGGAGAGGTGATGAGATGCTGTGATGAGGAAAGGCAGCTAAAATAACATTTAAAATAGAGACTAAAGCCTTGGGAGAAGCCTTGTTGCCATAGTTGTTATTCTTGTTTGCAGAAGCATTCAGATGACAGTAATAAACATGGCATAACAGCAAAGGCTATCTTAGAGTTCTTGGTTTCAATGTGAGATTGCGTTTGTTTTCTTTTTTTTTTTTGAGTCTTGTTTTTTGTATGTGCTCTGTAATACTTTTTGTCCTCTGAAATCTTATTTTCATGAGGAAGAGAACTGCTTCTCTTCATGCTTCACATCACAGTCTCAATACCCCAGGTGTATGTTTGTATAGCAAGTGATGTTTGCTAAGCTGATGCAGCGGGCGAGAGATGCACGCAGCAGGATGGTGACCCAGCTGATAAGGTGGCAGATCTGAATTTATGAGATATTTTAAGTTGCTCTGTGGTGGCTTTGCTCGTTCTTGCTGGCTTAGGCTGGGATTTGCTAATGCTAGTGGCTTTTTCTTTTCTTTACACTGCAAGTTTGTACTGTTCCCAGGCCGCTGGACCTTATCTGGTTTTATCTGCTGATCAGCAAATGCAGCCGACAGAACAATGAGACGTTTGGGATTTGTTTGTATCCTGAACCTATGCTTGTCTGGAGCTGGTCCTTCCCGCAGGAAGGACCTAGCTGGCATATGTACGCCTTCCAGGGCATATTTTGGTCTGCAGTTTGATTATTAGTCCACAGAGCAGGAACAATATTTTTTAATGCAGCACATGAATGAGTAACGCTGAATTCTGAAGCATTTGTTTCTACTTTGAGGGGGAAAAAAAAAGTACAGATTATTGCTTCCATATGTTTCCAGCATTTTTGGTAGGTTATGTATCTCTCTCACACACGCTCCCAGTTTTTTCCTTTCATGAATAACATGCTTTGTGCCCTCTCTCCTTTAGGATTCAGATATTCTGCACTTCCTTGCATGTTTATTTGAAAGGTTTTGGAGAGGTGGGAATAGCAATACCCTATCTTGCCCAAGTTTGCGTTTGTCTCGCTTCCATAGCAAGCAGCATAAGGATCTGTGATTTTAATGGAGCTTTTTCATTTTGCAATGGGGAACCTGCCAAAATAGGCAAAGCCCGGGGCCAGCGGGGAAGCGACACCGCATCGCTCCATCAGGATGGTATCCATCTCCTTTGGATACCATGGCGGTAGGGATTTTGCCAGCTGATCTCAAAGCCGCTCACAAAAAGGGGATTGTTGGCTTGGTGTTAGTGTGGTTTTGTTATGAGCAGCTTGGAAAAGGAGATGCCTTTTCCCAATGGGTGACTCTTCTGCTCATGTTGGTGTCCTTCAGCCTCTTTCAGGGATGATTGGGATCTGGTGGCACTGCTCGTAGGCCATGTGCCTTGACCCTGTGTTTAGACCCTGTTTGAGCAGGAGGGTTGGGCTATGGATGGTCTCTAGAGGCCCCTTTCAACCTCAATCATTCTGTGATGTGCTCTGGGACTCAATCTGGGAGGATGCTGAAACGGGTGCTGCAGTCACGGGTGCTGCCCTATTTCCTTCTCCTGTGAGATCAGGCACTTGTCTAAGTGTTTGAAAACTGGGGTGTGATTTTCTTTGAGTCTTCCCTCTCGCCCAATGTCTCTGTGCCACCACTGTAGCACGTTCTCCAAGACATGGCGATGGCCCTGGACCTAGTGGTGGCCACATCCCTGGTTGTGGGGTCCTGCCCATCCCTGTGCCAAGGAGTGCCCGGGACACCCTTGGGATGGGCATTGGAGAGCTGATGGATTAGGGAGCAGGGATCTGAACATGGGTTTTCCAGCAGCTGGGGGACAATCCTCCTTTTCCTATGTGCAGAACGAACCATTTCACTGAAGTGACTCTGAAACTATATATTTCTTTTTGGCCTGTCCTTCTCACATCTTCATGCCCTGCTGTTGAAGCAATGCCTAAAACAACCCAAACTGATAAGGTATCCTGTTTGTATTGGCTGGGAGACACAATACACATTTTAACAGCGCATTACAATATTGGAGGCAGTGTTGTGCCTGGCAAGAGGCCTAAAAAAAGTCCTTTAATTTTTGGTATGTGATGTACAAGGGAGCAGGTGAGGTATGTACTTGTTTCCGGGCCAGCCTGGGGAGCCTGTTTGAAGTTCTCGACTCCTTTACAAGCTGTGCAGGATTGTATTGCAAGGGCTCCGAGCGCTTTGAGACGCTCCTTGATTAAATTTCATTTGAACACAACAGCCCTCGTCTGCAGCCAGTGGAAATGGAGCAGCGTCCGGCCTGCTCGTGCGCAACTGAATTGCTTAGGAAAACTCTAATGGCAACAACAAAAACCCTAGTCGTTCCTATGGAAATATGTATAGATATCTAATGTATCTTTTTAAGTTTTTTTTTTTTTTTTTTGGGGGGTGGTGGTGGTGTGTGTTTCTAACACATCTGCTAGATTTGAATGGGGTGAAAAACCACTAATCTACTGTGGATTTTGGTCTGGTTTTCAGGGTTTGTTATGTTTTTTCAGTGGAACAGGGGCTGAGGGGGCAGAATGGAAAAATACGCTGAATCCTGGTTTTCACCTGATATTTTACTCCTAGACTAAGCAACCAAATGGAAAAAAAAAACACCTCTTGCTTTATGTTTTTCTGGAAGGAACAGCTACTGCTGATCCTAGCATGCAAGGAGTGAAATGTGCTATCAAAACTGTGCTGTCACTCCTGCCCTCTGTGTTGCCTTCCTTGGGCTGTATTTTATATATATATATAAAATACAATATACCAAAATATACAAAATACCAAAAAAGCAGCAGAAATATATATGTATATATTAAAAAATATATATTATAGTATATAAGATATATATATTTCTGCTTTTTTGGTCCGTCTTTTAGCCAGGCTGGACCGGCAGTAACAAGCTGTTGTTGGGTGAAGCAGCGTCGCTTCTGTGGTGATTTTCACCCAAAAAGCACGCAGGGTCCCACATTGCTGTGGCGGTGCCTGCGGGGTCCCATGTCACGGTGTGACCTTCCTGCTGCCTCTGCTCTGCCTGCGTGCTGCTCTGCGAGGTTCTTTTCTTGCTTTCTGTTGCTTTTTTGTTTGCCTTTGAAAAGTCAATCCGTAATCACTGGCTTTTTCAAAGGCTTTCCTTCCCTGCCCGCCCTTAATCCATTATTATTATCCCAGTGATTCACTCTCTAAATGATCGATTGTGTTTCCATCACCCGTCCTGCAAGCGTAGCACGAGCTCAAGGGCTGCACGCAGCATCAGTCGAGATCTTGGGCGGATGCTTTGCAGTTTGTGATATTTATTTTGGATATTTACTCTTGCAGTGATCCCGAAGGAAATCCAGGCTGGCGACTCTTCCCAATGCATCCAGCATCTCGCCACTCTGTGGCTGCTATCTAGCACTGTAGGAATTTATAGCACTGTTTCATCCGATATCAGTGGCCTTTGCGCAGATGCTGCGGTGATAAAAGCCGCAATGCCCCTCGTGCAGATAAGGAAACTGCACCAGTGCAATTAGGGAGATCCCGATGGATGAGCAGGGGTCCCTCTCTGCCTGAGAGATGGGCCGCGGGAGCCAAGCACCGGCGCTTGCTCCGGCGCACTTCCCAGCTCCTGGCAGCTGGAAGGGGAGCTGCTTGGCCACAGCTGTGAGCAATTAGGAAAAGATGTCTTTTCCCCTGCTCTGTCCCTCCCTGCTTTTCTTCTCTCCTCCTCCTCCTCTCCTTGAAACACAGCCACAGTGGGGCTGGGGAAGGAAAGCCTCTTGCAGCTCGGGTGACACGGGGAGTGCGGCCGAGCACGCCAGGACTTGGGGACGCCTCCGAGCTCGGTGGCTTGCTCAGCCCTGAGGCCACCGCGCACTGTCCCGGCAGACAGGGACCCTGTCCTTACTCGCTTGCCAATCAAGAATTGATAGGGGCTAACGCCGTAACTTGGAGCCGGATTTTATTTAGATCGAGCCAATGTGAAAAAATATTTCCATGGCAGCAGTAACCATAGGAAACCTTCCCAGTGTGTCTTGGGTGGTTCCCGTTTCCTCTCCTTTTGGCTGTTTGCTTTCAGAGGAGGCGGCGTTGCTCTCACTGACCTCCCTGTGCGCTCGGCCGCCGCGGGTGCCCTGCCGCCGCGCCTGCCCCGCGCTCCTCTCCTGCGCGTTCCGTCTGGGGAGCAAAAAGTTATTTTCAAGGGTCTCTTTACGTGCTATTGAGTCTCAAAGCTGCCTTTTGCCTTGTGCACACTCAGAAAAGTGTGCTTGATCCCTAATACCCAAGGCATGAAAATGAACTGTCTCCATGGATCTGGTTCCTCCTTTTTATAGCGCTATGGAAAGATGCTTTTATGTTCCCCCTGGCTCAGCCAGTGATGCTTGGCCTTCCACCAGGATGGAGAATCTAGGACAAGAATTGCTTAGAATAGCAAGGCGAAAAGTTATTTAAGTAAAAGACCAACTTTTGCAGGGCAGGGAAATACTGAATAAAAGATTTCATCAAAAGATGGCAATCTAAAATATTTTCCTCGGCTTCATCTGGACACATTTACAGGGCTGCCTAAGAGGCGGCTTGTTTTCCTGGGTACTGCCTCATCTAGGAAATCTGATCTGCAAAGCAGATAGAAATGCTGGAAATGGAAAACTTCTCAAATGAGTCACTGTGCTGAACTGGAAACCAGTTGTGCCAGTGCAGGCGCGCGGCTCGGCAAAGAGCTCTGGCTCTGAGCACAGAAAGAGGGTGTTTGCGAGCATCCAGGGGCTCGCGCCCCTTCAGCTTGGAGGCGTCAAGATGCTGTTCGGGCTGGTGTAAATAGCAGGATTCTTATCTTCCCTAGCCCTCCTAAGCACAGCCGTGTGGGGAACCCGACGCTTTGCAGAGCAGATGGGCCCCGCTTGCAGATCCAGACCCCGTTGCAATAGGTGCTGCACAAAGACAGGTTTAAAAAAAGATGCCTCCTTCTGCAGAGCGTGAAGTGTGAAGCAGCAGCAGAGAGCAAGTTTAATCTGTTTCTTGTCTAGGTAGTTGTCAGCAGCCGCATCGAGCCCATCTCCAGGGCTGCGCGTGTGCTGGCGGGGGGATGCTCTCCCTGTCCTTGCTTGCTCCTTGCTGTGCCATCGCACCCGTGCAATGCTCATGGCTCCACACCAGGGTGAGCTGGGAAGCTGATCTGTCCAAAAGAAAATCCAGTTTAAAAAAAAAAAAACCACAGTGGGTTTTGTGCACGTGGCACCTCCACTCTCCACTTGCCCAAGACCAGGTCCGGTCGATGCCATGGGCAAACTTCTCCGCGGTGCTGCGAGACTCGGCGCCTCCTAACCCGCTCTTTGCACATTGCTTAATCACTGTTTTTGCAAAGCCCACGACTGCAGAGGAGTGGAGCCTTTGCCTCCAATTACCTCATGTTCAAAGAGCCGGCAGGCAGACCGGGACGGTGCTGATTAGCTCTCCCCTCCCGTGCCAAGCCGATCGAGACGTTCATCACGGAGCCGCGTCCGTGCCTGTGAAATCTGTATTCCATGTGCCGGAGCCGCGGCCCGTTAGGTGTCAGGTGTGAGAAGAGCTGGGAAGGGAGAGGATGCAGGAAGTTAATATTCCTCAGTGTGGCTCGTGCGGCGCAGCTCAGGGTTTTAATATTGGCTGCATAATTTATTACATGATGTAGAAGCTTCAGATACATATTTATTTCAGTATGCTTTGTTATTATCTTTCTTCCTGGTAGCAGGAACAATGGTGTTTTACAAAAGAAAAATAGTTTCATGTTTCCGTATGATAATTTCAGCTCTAATAGATGGGGAATTTGTTGAAGTGTGAAGGCTATCTGATAAATGCTGGAATAATAAAGCTAGATTGTTTGTCCTGATTTCCCTTTGCTATTTGCAAGCCTATAAATAAAACATCTTGAACTGTGTATGGTGCAGGTCCAGTGTTGACTATTTACTTTCTGTTCATGTAACCTATAGGATGAGATATAAATCCTTCGGTCTCTCTCGCAGGGCAGCTCTTGCGGGATGAGCATTGCCCACTGCACTTGAAGTGATCAAACTTAATTTTAATGTATATATATTTTCGGAGTAAGGCCATTAATATTTCCAAAACAAGAAGAAGAAATATCTTCTTTAAACAAATAACCATTTGTCTTAATGTACAGCAGAGGGCACTCCATATTGCTAACCTGGGTGTTTGGCTGCTCAGTGACTCTGAAGGATTAAAAACCCCACCGTGCTTAAATTATATTTTGCAGAAATTTAATACTCTGTGTGTGTGTGTTTGCCTGTATATATGTGTGTGTGTGTATATAAAGTATGTATGTGTATATATAGTGTGTGTGGTTGTATATAAAAAGATGTAGGGTGGCATATGTATAAAAATAATCCTTGCACATAATATAAAACTTAAATATTCATAGCTATTGCTCGAGTAGGGGAAGCACATACTGTGTTGATTAATGCTCAGCCTGGTGTTACGCTGAGCTTCAGGGGGGATTTGAACGTGCTGAGAAGGGAAAACACATAGGACCCGAGCAGTCCAGGGTAGCAAACTGCAACATCCTTGCAAAAACACCAGAGGCTGGAGGCATCTGGGGATGCTGGAGGGCCTCCTTCCAGAAAAGTTGAATTTTGGGGGCAATTTTGGAGTTCGGTGAGGCAGCGCCAAAGCTGTTGAAGTGGCGGCATGTGTGGGGTACTGCTGTTCTTGGCAGTTTTCTGCTGCAAGTGCACTTTTCCACTGGGAAATCCAACCCAGTGTGTTACCTGGAGACCTGGTCCTGCAGATATTTATACACATGCTGCATCTTGCAGTAGTGGCGACTGGGCCTGTGCCATCTGTAAAAAAAGGTGTTTCCAGTGGAAATGCACTTAAACAGAAGTAAATAGCTACAGAAATACCCACGGCATCAGGATTTTCTCCACTACTGTTTGGCTGTGCTTCCTGATAAAGCCATGTAGAACTTTCAGGCTGAGCTGTTAATTCAAGAGGAGTCCAGTTTTTTCTCTGTCACCCCCAGCAAGCCGAGTGGTTTGGGCTTAATCTGAGCTTCTCTAAAAGGAAAACACCTGTAAGGGGCAGCAGGTGTCAACACTTGCATTAAACTTGGGGCCGTGAGGTGCAGAGTGAGAGGGCATGCAAGTAAAGATAACCAGTTTATGCAAAATATGCTGCTGGATTTTGTTACTGCATCTTGGGCTGGAAAGGTCAGAAATGTATGGAAATGTTGGAGGGGCTTTAATGTAATGGGCGCCAGTATTAAAGATCAAATAGATTTGGATGGTGGAGAGTCATCTGAGATTAGCTGAGATTAGAGTAGAAAGGTTTTTTTTTTTTCTTCTTCTTTTTTGTAAAGACCCTGGTAGGTGGGAGGGCTGTAGACCTTGTTACTGGTCTTAAAACAGCCTCTCTGCAGGATTGCTGCAGGAGGGGTTTGCTGTTGCCTGGTTATTTCCTAAGGAGCTGAGACGTGGAGCACGTGAATAGCTGCAAGAGTGCGAGATGCCCTGCAGGCTGTGAAGGACCTTGTCATCGGATTAGCTGTGCCCTCACCTCGACACGCTCGGCTCCTTGCCCGCAACCGGGACTTCTGGTGGTCCAGCTGGAGCTGGTCTGGGAATGACTGCTCCAGTCCTGGAGCTGAGGTTTCAAGAGTCTCCTGCGTGAGGTGTTTGGAGCCCAGAGGTTGCCAGACCCCTCGGAGATGCTCAGAGCCCTGGGGCTGTTGCAGGTGGGTGCAACAAGGCCATAGGTTGACCCAGTTCCTTGCTGTCCTTTCTCACACGTCTGTTTCCCCTGTACATTGCAACACTGCCCATTTCTGCCAGCTCTTCATGGCTGGATGTATCTCCTGCCCATGAGGTTTTCCTTGAGTGCCAGTGCAGGAGCTGCCTGAACACACCACAACTTAGCACCCCTAGACCACGGCAGCTCCCGGCTCGGGGAGGAATTGTGGTTAGGAAATGTTTTGCAGGAGCTTTTTGTCGTTAAAGTGTATTTGGCAGCGTGTGCTTAGACAGGCTGCACGCATGGGCAGCCTCAACACGGTGCTAGAGGTCTTCAAGCCTGAGGAACTCACCTTAGCCAATGTCAATAGAAATGAAACTACTTAAATACACAGTTAAAATACGTTGTTATGTTAGCATGTGGACCTCCGTGCAAGATTGCTGTTTAACTGTAGTCATTAAAGGACCCCCGTGGAAGAAGGATTGGAGACTGGTAAAAGAATTTCCAGTCTTAACTACTTGTTCACTGCCAAGCGGGTTTTGCACTGAGGCAAAAGGCGTCTTGGTTTCAGATATTTTTATCAACTTTGCAACTGCAGAATATTGCAGAGGGTAAGAATAAATGGGTTAAAAGATGCTGCATACTCCCCTTTCAGATGATGAAATCCAGCTGCCCAGTCTCCTGGCTTTTCCTTGCGGTGCTTTTATGCATGGTGCTCCAAGTCTTGGTAGCAGATAAGCTTTTTACCAATGTCTAGCACGTCATTGTGGTTTAGATCAGCGGTCTTCCTGGACTTTTCCAGATGATGCTGGAACTCGAGTAGTTCATAAAAGGAGCAAGTAGCCAAACGGACCAATAAAAAGGGTTTGTGGAAAGGCCCCATATATTTTATGAAGAAAGAAATGGATCCTCTAACGTGAGGGTTGTGTATTGTAAAATTTTGCAGGGCTGCTAGCACTGTGAAATGCTGGCTTTTCATTCTAGCCACTCTCTTTAATTGTGTGCCGTAACTATCTAAACTTTCTTTTTGGCCTGAACTCTGCCAAGGTTGGGGTGAAATCCTGGCCCTGGGGAAGTCACAGGGAGATGTGCCATAAGTTTCACAGGGATCTGCAGATTGAACTTCAGTCTGAGACTGGTGATGACAGCCTATGAAATAAGATGTTTGACTATCCTGGGGCATTTTAGGCCAAGTAGAATACAGCTTTACATTTTCTTAATGCCCTTTGAAGGTAACAGCTGCAGTGAGAAGGCTGAAGCTTGGCATGACAGTGCTTCTTGCAGGGAAATGCCTTTGTGTGATCCAGGGGAAGTTGTTTTGGTAGCTTGGCATGACAGTGCTTCTTGCAGCCTTTGTGTGATCCAGGGGAAGTCGTTTTGGTTAGAGTGATGGATGGTTTTGCAGTGCCAGGACAGTGCTTGCACATGCAGCAGTTTTAGCCATGGTAACCCAAAGAGTGAAATTTCAGCCCTGCACAGAGGGCAAATGCAAGGCTTATCAATGATTTAAATCTGCCCGAAGCTGTTTAGAGAGCTTAAAAATGGCTGTGTCAGAGAAAGCTCCAGGGCTGCCCTGTTAGCTCAGGTGGATGAGATCCCTTCTCCTGGCGCTGCCCTGAAGCCAATAGGGTAGAGAGATGGAGAAGAGGGCACAGGGATCGCAGGAAACTGCTCCTCGTCCCCTTTCTGTCTTTTAAGTGACACGCAGGGAGCTGCAGAAAAGGCAAACTGAAGGGTGTTTTGCAATAGATTGGATGCTCTGTGTGTCTGTGCTGTCTGCAGCTCCCACCTTGATGCTGCCTGACCCCTGAGACTTGAGCTAACCCGTGTTAGTATTCTCCTTGTGTAGCTCAGATTGATACCGATGAACTGCAGAGATGTGACGGTGTTCAAGTCGGGCTCGAATTTCTTAGCTGATAAAAATTTGATGCCATTCTTCTCTCTTGGCCCCAAAGGGCAAAGCGGCAGAGCTCAGCTAATCTTACACGATCCAAGGGTTTTTGATGTGGCAGCTTGTGAGAGCAGCTCCTGTTGAACCATACAGGTTTTAAAACGGGGGGGCAAAATCCTGGTTTCCAAGCTGCGATTAAAATTTGGCTTCAAACCCAGTCTCTCAGCTCCTGATTGTGAAGCAGAGTCAGAGGCGGTCTGGACCATTCCATATGAATGCGGGCTGCAGCGTGGTCCTTCGCCCAGCCAGGGATGGGGTGGTCCTCGCTGCAGCCAGCTCCAAAAAAAGGTCCGATTTTGAGCAAATGGCCCTAAATTCCCTAGTTGCTCTAGTCACTGATAGAAGGTTTTTTCGGAAGATGGTTGCTCATAGCTCTGGATTAGCCTCAGCAGCACGTTTTCCGTGCTGAGCTCTTCCACTTGGCTCACGTTAGTTTTAATGGGAGCGTGGTGGCATCTGAGTAAGGTTTCTTGCTTTCGCCAGCAGCTGCCGTTTTGGGCAGGAGCTATTTTATTTTTCCTTGCTAGCGAGCGCAGGGTGTCTGCGCAAGTGGCAGAGCTGTAGACTCTTTGATGTCGGCGCCGATATGTCTTTAAGGCAGCCCCGAATGATTTTACGCCATCACCCCAAGGTGCTTGCGCAGAAAAGGGTGCTTTAGAAATGCAAATTTTGTTTGAGAACTGATTTTTTTTTCCTCTCTGCTCTTGCTCAATTTGGGGCTAGGCAGTAAAAATGTAGCATTTAATTAAAGTTGGTAAAGGTTTAGAAATGAATTGCTATAAACATAAAAGACATAATCAAATGCCTACCTAATCCGCACCTTAAGGGCACATTAAATGCAGAAAGAATATAATATGTCGGAGACTAGGATTGAAAAGTGATGAGGATTTGGGAGCAAATCTTTTATAGTTGGAGCTTCTAAATTATTTTACTGCAGGCTTAGGGATTTAAATATCTACATATTTTAGATAAACATAAAGCAGCCAGGCCTCAGCCGGCACAGTTTGACATCAAGCTGCTGGATGGTTTTAGCTGTAAACCTCTCCAGCGTTACAACGTGGTGCCTTATCCTGACCACGGATGCAAGGAGAATGAGACCTCTGTCTCATTGTGCATCTGCCAAGGACTTTTGCCCCTCAAATTTGACAGCTATTTAGACAAAAGCACCTGAGAATAAAAGCACCGGAATAAAATAGAGCTGTGCATCCACTGAGAAAAGGGAATTAGAAAACGGGAGATGGTCCCCGGTCCCTGATGGGCAGCGTGGGTCCAAGCCCGCTGTCCCCTGGTGATGGTGATGCAGTGAATTGCAATGAGTCTTTAGCTGTTGGGGAACTTAAGGAAAAGGTAATTCGTGCATTGACTGTGTAGCAAAAAATGGTGTAAAACCCTGCAGTGGTATTTGGCTTAGTTTATTGGTTCTGGGTTGAAGCTAGGTTTTTATCTATCCACTTTTCTGGCATTGGGGCAGGGCAGCATGGATTTGGCTGGGCAGTCACCGAAGTATTAAAAATCCAACCCTGTTGCTCATAACACTGATAACGGACGAGATGGTGTTAAGAAGTTGCCCTTGCCAATAACATCGGGAAAGGTAGACTTGGAGCAACGGAGGAATAAGTGACCCTCTATGTGATGCAGAAGGAAAAGGAGCCAGGGCTCAAGGAAAGGGGACCGCACATTGGACAACAGAGCAGAAAGGTGCCCAGTTTAAGGTGAAACGAGTCCGGTGTCTTATATTGCAGGGCCCCATGGAAACGGGAAGGACTTGCTGTCTCTGTTGAATCGGGCTCGGAGCCAGGCGAAAGAAAACATTTTCCCAACGCCAAATGGAAAAATGCAAGACAGGCTTCTTAAATGAACTGTTAAAGGAATAGAACTGTGAAAAGAGTAAGATTTCTGTGCACCAGGGTTATGCATTTAACAGATTTGGACTGCGTGCAGCCTTTGCTGTTTGGAGAAATCTGTTGCAGAACTGTGGGTTGTGCTCAAGGCAAATAGCAACATCTCATCGCTGGGTTTTGCTCGGGAGGAATGTGCAGTGTCTTTCTGTCCTGCCAGGATTGCTGTATTTTTTTCTTGTCCCTCTAGCCCTTTCCCCTGTGTTTCTCCAGATCATTGGCAGCTCTAGTCATACTTTAAAATAACCCAGGCTAAAAAGTGCGATTTGCGTTTCAGCGATTTTTGATTACACCCACGTACTAAATTTATTGCGGCTTAAATCGTCTGTGCTAGCTTGAGATGTGTTTCTCTTAAGCAGGAACAAAACTTGACTCTGTTGCTAAGGGAAAGAAGATATTTATTCATTGGGGCACTTCTTCAGCATTGTGCAGCTGGTAGCCATGGAGGAGCAGCACGAGGAAAAGAAATGGTCGTATGTTTAAGCCCTTTTTGTTATTGTTGTTGGAGTCCTGCCATATCTACTGATGATCAGCAGATGTCCTTATTTTTTTTTTTTTCCCCCCCTGCCCCCAGCATGGAGCATCTTGGATTAGAGGTGCAACTTGTGGTCCTGTGCATGGTACTGCCAGATGCCAAAGCTGTAAGAGCCCCTGGGATGGCTCTGCTGGGCTTGGTGAGTCCCTAATCCCATCGGGAGGGAGGGCATTTCCCAAATCCCCCTCGCACTTTGGCTCCGCTCCCCCTCTCCTTCCATGGTGCCGATGGAAGCAGCAGCAGTCCAAAAGGGTACCTCTGTGTTCACAGCAAGCTGCACCTGGTTGTGACACCCTGTGATACTAGTCTATACATACATATGTATATATATATTTATAAAATATTTAGCTATTTATTCTAAATTCATGTTGAATTAGAAGCACCGAACGCCCAAGCAATGCCCGTGGCCGCGTTCCCTCCCTGTGCTCCTGCTTCCAGGGGCTGCTCGGCGATGCTGCTAGCTGGTTGTCACAGAGGTAAGAGGTTTTTACTCCTAGCTGTCATAGCAACGGGAAAGTATTGTTTTGGCGGAGAGCAAATTAGAAATTAAATTTGTCTCTTTGCGGGCAAGCGAACTGCTCGCTTGTGAGAAATCTGAGCCACGTAGATCGGGGGGAATTGTCTCTGTAAGTACCGCTGCATGTTTCCGAAGCGAGTTTTGTCAACGTATCCCTGCTGGATGCATATGGAGTGTCCTGTGAATCTCAGCATTATTTAATGTTAGTCTTAGGCTGGAAAACTTCTTTGCCATCAGTGTTTGTTACCTGCTAAAACGTGGGGGGAAAACAGGTCCGACTAGTTCCTGGAAGCCAAAGGTATGACTCCTCAATTACAGCCTTTCTGTTCCTTCCACTGATGTTTGTGTTTAAAACACAGACAAACAAGCAGTAATTTCGTTGCTTATAAAATCTGCCTGGCTCTTGCCTGGGAGCGCATTGCTCCGTGCCTAGCACGGAGGAAGAAAGAGGAGACGAGTTGGTTGCCTGGTATGACTTACAGCAGAGCCGAGCAGGAGCAGTGCAGACGTCTTCCCAGTGCTCTCCCACCCCTCCAGCTTTGGGACTTTTGAAGCCAGACGTGATTCCTGGGTGTTTAGTAACCCTGCATCATTTCCTTCCCCATGAGCTTGCCCATGCTCCCCTTGCAGCCACGCTGACTTCTGGCCTCCACAGCATCGTTTGGTACCTGCTGCACAGGTCCTCATTTCATTAGTGTTGGACCTGGCCCCCATGCGCTCACTTAGGTGGTTTTAGGATAGAGGGCAAAGCCTCCTCACCTTGCAATGGGGACTTATTGTTTGAAGTTAAAAAAGAAAGGCTTTCCTTTGAAACCATTTAAACATTTCATGCATTCTTCAGCATGAATGCTGTGAACCCTTTCGCTGTGAAGCAAATGAATCCTTTTCCAGTGTCGTGCAGATAATTTTGGAGGTTTTTTTTTTTCTTTATGAGATATCTTATCAGCAGTGATGTTTGTAAATGTAATCAAGCTTTTTGGTGGCATAAACAACTTGTGCCTGACATCTGGTGCTGAGGCACTGCCTAATGAGAGCTGCATGAGTCTGTTGTGCTTTGGTTAGGAGAGGTCTCACGAACTTCAGTGACAGATGGACACCAGGAGCTTCTTCCAGATTATGTGGGAGACTAGGAAGCCTAGCTAGGAGTGAAACAGGCAGTCCCATCATCTGAAATCACTGCAACAAGTCATCTAGATGAGCTTTGGGTGCTGGGCTGCCAAAGCAGGAAGGGAGCGAGAAGCCACCTGGAAGACAAGCAGGTCCATGTTTCCAGAAGTGACTTGGGGGCTTGCAGCCAACTCGGCTTTATGGTTCCTGGTGTGAGCGATAGAAGTGGTTTGTTGTGCATGTCGATAGCTTTGCTCTCTATTCTATTCTCTTATATGCTATTCCTCTCCGATGGGTTCAGCTCTTGTAGTCTGCAGTGCCGGAGGTGTCCTCTGATGGGGACGCTGCTGACTCCAAGTACAGCACCTCGAAACCTTGAACTCCATCTGTTACACGTGTTTCCAAGGAGGGAAAAGAAAAGAACGAACTTGTTTATCTGAAATGCTTTAGCATTGCAATTATGACAGCAAATTCCCTTTTTCCCCATAGAAATCCGTGAACAAAGCTGTTTCCAGCCAGCTTTATTCTTAAGCACTTGCCATTGATTTGTAAAAATCCAATCCGGCTGGGGCCGAGACGCTGTTATCTTGTGCAAACCACCCGAGAAAGTCAATGCTAACTTCGAACATTGATTTCTCTTTACTGCGTGAGTTTGGAGAATTCATGGCCAGCTGCTAGTGGCGCTTACACCAAGCCTGAATCCCCATGGTCCATTATTGCCCTGGTTAGGTCAAATCTTCTTCCTTTTCCCTAAATTGAGGTCTGCAGCCGTGCGAGGTCTTGGCACGCTTGCAAGCAGTGGGTGTCCCAGGTAGATGGAACGGGGCAGCTACCCGCTGAAGGTAATTTTGGTGAGCACTGAGCTCCTCACAGTCCATCCATGCTGCCTGGCTAGTTAGCAACAATTTTTTTTGTGCATTATTTTTGCATGCGTTGGTCTTTGGTGTTGCCAAAGTGCATTGCACACAGTGTGGGCGGGCTGATGAGGATCATTATATGGCTCTTTTCTGTGTATGAAAAAGCAGCACAAAACTACTTGTATAAAAGGCAACATCTATCACAGAAAGCCTGGCCCAAGCAAATTACTACTTTAGGTCCTCATATGATTCATGTCCGGGCTTGCCAGAGTCGCCCCGTACCCACGGCGCATTAGCCCAGCTGCGAGCGCTGTGTCTCCTGCTTTCCCACCCACGTCCACCTCTTAAAATAAGAGGAGAAAAACAACTCAAGTCTCTTTTCCTGCAGCATCCACAGGGCCCTAGAAATAGTTATTAGAGGTGAAGTCACGGGGATGTGTTGGCCTCGCGGAAGGGTAGAGGCGCTGCCAGTGTCCCGGGGCAAGGTGTGCCCGGGATGGACGAGTTCCCAGGTTGTTCTCACATGGTTTGGCCAGACAGGGATGCTGGGAAGCTCCAGGCCATCTCCGCAGCAGAAGCCCTCCGTGAGCTTGCAGCGCCCTGGCCGTAGCAGCAGCTCGAGCGTAGCTATTCTTTCCTTATTCCACATAAAAGAGAGTTGGAGCCTTGTTGCCATAGAAACCAGCCACCCTAATTATAAGGAGTTTGATTCACTGGATGTAAAAAGCTGTAATTCTACTTTTTCTCTTTAAAAAAAAAAACATATATATATATAAATATATGACCAACATATCATAAAATGATAACCCAGACCTGGAGAGAAATTAATCTTGAGCATTTTCCAAAAGAATCGTGGCCTGGGCATACACAGAACAGAGCTGCTCTGGAAGCAGCCCTCCTGCAGCATCCACGATGCTGAGCTAGATCCGGCCCAGCAAAGCCACCCTTTGCCCTCTGTTACTTGTGCTGGACCACGGCCGCCTTCAGGCGAGCACCTCAAAGCAAACCAAAGTCATAGTGTGCCATAGCGTTTTTTTCTTTATTTTTTTGCCATTGCATCATGTGTGGCATGAAGGGAGGAGATAAAGCCCAAGGACATTGGCAAAGGTATCTCCTCCTTGGTTCGGTGCTGCCATGAGCTTGAGGCTGTCTCCGGGGAAAGCACTCAGCACCTCTCGGCGTGGGGAAGACTCCACAGCTCATGAATAGGCCATTGAGCAACTTCTGGGCTTGAAATTAAGCAGTGGCTTAAGTATTTTGCCAGATCTGTTGGAATTCTGCTAGTGCAGAGAGCAGTTGAGTAGCACGATGATTTGCATCAAAACAGGATGCGAGTTAATATGTAAATACTGTATAAAGAATGCGATGTGTGTGCAAAGCAGTCTCTTCAAGTGGTCACCCAGGTCATCAGTCCCATTAGTGTGTCCTGCTGTTCTTTTGAGGGAAATCAGCTGAAAACTACAAAATTAGGGAGTGTTTTTGGTCTTGTCTTCCTGGCTTTATTTTTCTGCAAGCAGGCAGTGAGCAAGGAAGCAAGGGCCGTGCGCTGGTCTAAACATCAGACACGTTTCGGTCAGCAGGGTTAGCAGCAGGGCAGAGATTTGCACATGGCAATGATTATTTTTCTCCATTTTTAGAATGTGCTTACTATGGTTTAAAACTGAAGTTAATCTTGTAACACAGATGCTCAAATACCAGCCTGGAATGTTAGCATAGACAAAAGTATTTAATACTTGCTAAATCTCTATTCCAAATAAACATGTGAGAAAGTAGTTTTCTGGTTTATTGGTGCAAGAAACAAAGCTGATATTTTACAATATGTCTAGTTAAATTCTGCAGAGTAGGCTCTTTGGAGTCCCAGGTAGAGTTGCTTACGAGGTAGAAGCTCGTCTCCCACTTGAGATAGTTGTCATGTTCTTATTTCCTCATTTCATTGCAGGAGTAAGACGTCACTGCAACCCTTGTTGGGTAATTGTGGTAACCATGTTGTATGGGTGGGAAGCTAAATTGCAAAGAGTTGGAAGGCTGTGATGGACCATCCACTTTGGCTTGGCCCTCTTGGCCACTCTGTTGGATGGGGTCCCTGCCAGCCCATCTCTGTGGTCAGTTAGCGAGGTTGGTCCTGTTTCCAGGGTCATCTGGAGCTTTGGTTGCCCTCACCTCAGTGAGGGGCTGATGTCCCTTTGGTTGGATGAGCTGTGCCAATCTGCAGCTGTCCCTCCTCAACATACTCGAGCAGCCCCAGCGCGGCTGTGTGCTCTTGTGTTGAAATGCTTTTCCATCTGTCCTGGTCCGTGCACAGTCACTCTTTGTTTGCAGTAATGAGCTAAAAATCATTACACTCACCTTTAGTGATGATTAATGATGAAATTAGACAGCCTTCGGACACTTGTGTGAGTAATTTGGGCGTGACAGAGCAGCTAAGATGAACAACTTATTTTGGTAGGAGAGCATGAAGGCGTCCAGTCCAGCTACATCTACACGGTTGCTTCTTAAGGTAGAATAGCGTTTGCACCGTCCTCGTGGCACAAAAGCATCTATCAGGAGACCTTAGTTCTGCAAGTGGTTTCTGGTTACTGGTGTCCTGATAGCTGTGATTCTATGGCAAATTGCGCACTTGAAGCTGCATACATGGGCGCTTTATCAAAGGTAGCAGAGCTCCTCCGGTGCTTGGTTTCAAGCACGTGCTTAAGAACCTTGTTGAATCACAGCAAAAAACAAGCAGGATTCTGAATGGAGTTTTTTGGGACTGGAGGAGTTGTTCTGCCTCTGAATTCCTGAAGGTTTTTACAAGACATCTCTCTCTGGAGGGGGACAGCCTGCCAATGTCCAACAGCTGTGACCAGGTAAGAATTATGTCTTGAACAGAATTTATGAAATCACAAATTACCTTTTGTCTATTGAAAATTAAAACAGTACTACTGATTAAACTAATACAAAGGAACTACAGTACTTTTTTTTTTCAGTTAGCAATCGCCATATGACAGATGTGTGTGTGTGTGTATAAATAATATATTTTTAGCATAGCCCTTCCTCTCCCCTCCGTGTGTGGAATGTATAAATATATATTGGGCATTAAAAAAAATTATAAAAACCATTAAACAAGAATAGCAGGTTAAAATGTATTTTACATGTTTGTCTTAGGCTCAGTTAGCCATATGTTAAAATAAACTTCAGCAATGGCAACAATTCTTATTTGAGATTGTGTCTTAATAAAATAGTATGTGGGTGGTAAATACAAGCAGATACATTACTGCCCGGGAATTGGGATTGAGATACTTCATGATGTTTATCCAAGCCATCTCAATTGCATGTAGGATCCAGGTGACTGGTGTTTGCTTGGTAGATGTCCCTGATGTGGCCCACTCAGCAGAACCATGACGGTCCATTTTTTTCATGTTTTTCTACCTGGTGTGGAGGCTCTCCAGTGCATCAGCGATGTGCATCCCAACCTCCGAATAAGCACAGAGGATATTTCAAGGGGTTGGGAAAATATCGTACGGAGGCTTGTTGTGCATGGGAGCGGTTCTCTGATCATGATTAGGCTCTTGAGTAACCTCCACCACTCTCCCTGCTTCCCACTGGCCAGCGGGACATCTCCAGTAAGCTCAGCAAGAGTTTCCTGGCTGGGTTAGGTCCCAACGCTCATATTCCACTTAATAACCGGTGCTCTTCAGCAGTGTGTTGTGTTCACAGCGCTGCCCTGCTTCCTCAGCGAGTGTCTTGTGCTAAGGGCAGGGTTGCACAAGCCAAAGATACCGGGTGGTGACTTGTTAAACCAGAGCAACTCATCTGCTCTGAAGTCTGGCTGCACGCTGCATTTCATTAGGGGGTTCTGGAGACCACATCAAAAACGCCTGTCTCCCAACCCGGTGCAGGTGGTCCCTCCCTGATTCACATTTTGAGGGTGGCCTTTCACTTTGCATCGCACTCATCACTTCTGTGGCAAAGGCCTCTCATGTTTTGCCTGCGCATGATTGTGTTGTTTTTAAATTGCTTTGCTCGCCACTTGCTTTCTTGTCACTGAGAAGAGGAGAAAATTCAGGGGACTCTCCTTAAAGCTGGAATTTCAGCCATTACATGTGCTTTCCCCTGAACCAACGCCTGGATTTGCGTTTTGACATTGCCTTTTCCGTGATGCAGGGATCCGCAGTAAAGTGCAGTGTGATGTTCTCTTGCTTTCTCGTCTCACACTGGTGTTGCAAGGTACAAAGCAGCACCCCCGGGGCTCGGGTCAGCTCTGGTTTGGGTTCATGTGTGTGTCTGTGGGCCCTGCCCGCAGGATGCGGGATGCAGGATGCTTGTGGGATTTTGGGATGCAGGATGTTTGGGTGGGATTTTGGGATCCATATTCGTGGTGCGCATGCCGTGGATCCCGAGGAGTCCACGCTCTGCCGCCTCTCCTGAGCTGTTTATCTTCGTGGCTGATCCTTTACTTAACTCCACATTTATTCCGGATTTAGCTCCAGGTGCCTGTTGTAACTGGAGGGGCTGCCGTGGCGCTGGGCTAAACTTGAGCCAGATGCTACTGGGGCCAGGACCACACAGGGAGAGCCGCACGGATCGTGCTGGCCGCTCAGCAGGGCCAAGGGACGTGTGTCCCCTGGAGAATCCAGCCCAAAAGGTGTCGGGACGGGGCTCGGAACATAGTGTGATCACTTGGGGGCTGCTGCCACCGGCATCGCCTGGAAGCCGTGCAAAGGCTCCCTAATGATGCAGTGCCTCGTTAGGAAGCACTCGGTATGGACGTAATTAGCTCCGTGCAGTGGTTGCCATGGTGCCTGTTAGCAGCCGCGCTGGGTTAAGCCCTGCCCGGCGCTCGGCCCCTTTGCTCCATTACCCGAAGAAAGGACATGGCCATGGTGATGGGCTGCGAGTAGGTGCAGGCTCTCCAACGGGAAAGAACGGTGGCTCTGAGGGGCTGGGATGGCTGGACATGTGCGAGGGGGTGAACACAGAGGGGTCTCACAGTGGCAACCCCCAGGATAAAGGGAATAGCCCAAATAGTTCCAACTGTGGCTCCAGGAGGGTGAGCATCATCCTGGAGCTTCTCTTCTGGAAGACACTGGTGTAAACAAGAGGAAGGAGCACTTCTGAACACTCTTGCTTTCTTGGGTTGCTTCTGGTGACCAAATACAATAATCCTGTTCTTTCCTAAAGGGGATTATGAGGTCTTCAGGGTGGGGATATTCGTCTGGTCACAGGCAGTGCCTGGCTCTGAACAGGGCTGCAAGGGCTTCCTCCCAAGGCAGGAGCTATTGGACACGTGGAGTGTGGAGTATCCTGAAGGAATGATCTTGCAAGTAACAGTGATTCCCGGCCTCCCCGGGGGAGGCTTCATCTCTCTGTCTCTGATGGGATAAAGCAGCTTCACACCTTACTTAGAGCAAAAGGCAAGGTAACAAGTGCTTCACTCCTGGCAGCGGGATTGAGGATGATCATAATAGGATTTTAGGAGAATTAACAGGGCAGTAAAATCAAAAAGAAACCCTGAGAAACAGTAATGAGTACAACAGGATAAGACCCATTCTGTCCATCTTCCTAATAGTTTTATATCCTCAAGCACTTAGTCTAGTCTCATCAAAATGACTTGAGATGTGGGGTTTCTTCTTCCTTTCTAGCATTAGGATTATTATTATTATTTCTCGTTTCTCCGCATGGTTGGTGCTCTGGCGTTTGCGTGGGTATCACAGAACTGGAGGAGACATCCTGAACTCCACCTCTTGGGAAGTTCGAGGGGTAAAAGTGCCCTGGTGCCGCTCAGCTGGACACCCTGTGAGCTCAGGGGCTTTCAGAGGAAAGAGAAGGCGTAAAAGTGGGTGCAAAGCATGGGGCACGAAGCAGGGAAAGGGACAGGGAAGGGACCTGCCTATCCCAAGGCTGCTGGGGGACCGGCCCCAGGGCTGCCACCTTCGAATGCACAGTTGTGATCCATCAGGCAAAATTACGTATCTCAGGGTGTCATTTGCCCATTACAAAACATTTTATCCCGGGTTTTTCCATGCTGCATGCGAGATGCTATTACATGTGATTTTTTTCTAATGAGGAGTTTTATCTGGAAGTGCATTTTCTCAAGAACGCTTTGAGTTGATTTTTTTTTTCCCCCACATCAACTTATCAACTTATTTTTATAATTGCATCATGCTTACCGATTCCAGCTCACGAATTCATAGTATTCCAACAATGTAACTGCAAAGCAGGCAGCCTTTCTGGGGAAGATTGCATTTAATAAATACAGCGCAGAGGAGCAGAGCCAGTCAATTAATTAGCTCGCACTTAGCCTCGGTAACGAAGTGATACACGGGGCGTTTCTCAGCGGAGCTGCACCCCATTTAGGGCTGTGCCTGCAGGCAGCGGGAGGAGACATGAAATTATTTCCATCCATCCCTCAGGGAGAGATAAAAAGCAGCAAAGTGCAGCTGATGTTCAGAACCGAAGTGGGAGCTCTCCCAGAGCGTTGCAGTGGTGGCCTGTCCCCTGCCAAAGTGTGTCTGTCTGTCTGGTTAACTTGTCGTGTTCGTCTGCTGCGGTCCCCTCGAGACCCCTGTTCTTTGATCATATGAATATTTAAAATATATATAGACATCTGTGTATACACACATATATATATAAACATATATGCCTGTGTGTGTTTATATATGTTTTTATACATGGATATATATATTTTGGGTGTGACTCCAGTGTATTTACATCAGGGCACGCTGCTTTTTCACCCGTACCGTGCTGCTTTTTCTTTTGCTTAGGATCTGACTCAGAATTTTCTTGGGCTGTAGATAGCTGTGGTGTCTTTTATTTTAATGACAACAGCCAGCAGGTAGAGTACCCTTTTATGAGGTTCCT
The DNA here is from genome assembly GCF_000705375.1 of Tinamus guttatus. The sequence goes on along the minus strand of NW_010581925.1, from coordinate 141,688 downwards.
AATGAGATGTTTTTGCAAATAATTAGGGGGAAAAATACCTCTTTATTGAAACAGTTGATAAGCAGAACAATAGTAGCGCAGATGAAGAGAAATAATTTGGAGTTTTTAGCAAAGTAGACAGAAAGTTGCCAGGTTTTTGTAATGATTTTTCCTATGGAATGCTGGTTTTGGCACCAAACATCTACCAGTTGCCTGGTAGTTGCCCTTTTCTCCAGCTCTGATCCTGCTCTTGCAGGATCTCTGCTGTTGACCTTCCTGCCTAAATGACTTGCAGAAGTAATTTCCACCCGTGTTGAGCATTTTTTAAATCACTGGCAAGCAGGAACATTTTCAACGTCTTTGTGAATAATATTTCAATGGCAATTAAATAGCTTTTTAATATGGTTTACAAAGGGATGGAGAACAGCATTTTTCTCTGGATGTCATTTTTTCCAAAACAGAAGTGCCAGTATGTACTGGGATCCTTCACTAATGTGATTTATTCCTAGTTTCCTTTGTGTATGGCCTTCCTAAATGATTTTTGATTAATCCCAAGGATTTGTTTGGTCCCATTCAAAGAGCTAAGAAGAGAGTCAAGTTTGTCAGTTTGATAGTCTGAACTATTTATTGAGATCTGTGTGCTCTGATTATCACTCCCTCTAGCCCTACAATGGTTTTGTTTACCCTCAATATGGGTTTATGGACTGCACATGGAAGTGCTATAAATTTAAAACAACTTAGACTTGTTTTCCTTGCTGCCTGAGGTCCAGCCACTCAGTCCATCCAGGCTATCTGTCAGAGAACTGGGAAAAGGATTTGGCAAGGCAAATGTAAGGTGTGGCAATTCTCATTTTAATTCCCTTCTTTTAAGATAAGAAAAGCTGTATTTTGAGTCAGTAAAACATCAAAAGCTTAAAAAAAAACACATACAAAAGCACACAAATTAAAAGGGAGATATTACAAAGTGTCCCGAGAAAATGTGGTGAGGCAAGAGCAAAGTATAATTAAAAAAAGGAAAAAAAACCTTTCTGCAATCTGTTTGAGTGGTGTGGTCCCATCTGGAAGCCATTCTTCCAGGTATCCTACACAACAGATCAGTATTTTGCTGTTTAATATGAGCTTTGTTCCTCAGAGCATATAGTATATCCAGACACTGGATGTATTTCTTATCATCTATATTGCTCCGTGAATACTGCACAACCTGACCTTGTGTCCGCGCAGTCTCCCGTGTGCCGTTAGGTGACATCTGTCCTAAGCAAAGGGCAGTGCGTGCCAAATAACGGAGGTCACGATGCTGGACGTGCCCATATTTATGGGGCTGTTAACCATCATCATCCAATTATATTTAGACTTCATTTTTGGACCCTCTGACCTGACAGATTGCTAGGGTGGATTTTTCATTATTATTATTTTTAGTGTTTTTAAATCAAAATCTCATTTTGAGAAGACTGAAGAAAAAATTTCTTTAGAGGATGCTGGGCTGCAGCAGCAGTCTGTACAGAAGTTGGACCTCGTGGGCAGCTGGGCACCCATGCTTAATGTCATGGGCTTATCCAGTCCTTCAAAACCCATGGTATGACATATTTACATGAACCCTAAATATTAGTCCTTACGATGGGAATGGCTTTTTTTTCCAGGTGTTATGGATGGGAGAAGGTGAGAAGTTTAGTGATGCGGGAGCCTCTCCGGGCTTCGCTCAGGCACTGCCCAGGTGGGTGCCCAGAGTCCCAGCATTGGGCTGGAGCCTTGACCTTCCCGATATCCACCAGAATTGGTTACTTCAGTGAAGAAGCATTTCAGTTTTTCCTCTGTGTTTGTCTGGGAGGAATTATGTACACCCATAGAAACAACAGAACCATAGAAACAACAAATAATAACGGCAGCATTAAATGCCTTGCTCTAATCAGAAGCAGGCTGTTGTGGTTATATTTAAGCACTGTCATTACAAGCAACTCTGTAATGAGAGTTCTTTTTTTGTTGTTGTTTTTCATTTGCATCAAACAGATTCCCTGTATTAACATTAACAGCCTTCCATGGAGCCCAAGGTATTTTCAGATTGGATGGGGCTGTTTCAGCCTTTGGGGAAGATTTTTGGTCCCTCTTCAAATCACCCGAGATAGTTCCGCCAGGCAGATTGCTCAAGCCAGCATGAACTGCGTGGAAAATAGCATGCATAGGCTTTACAGTCGATAAGTGGTATATGGCTCTGTGCCTTTGGAGACCCAGAGCATTGTCCATTAAATATTGACTTATTGAACTGCATTTGGGATGTCAAATGCTTGGAGCATCTGAAGAGGTAAAGACTGAGCATCCATCCACTAAAAGTCAAGCCAGTTGCATACAAGACCTTCTTGTATGCAACTTTGGGTTTTGGTATGTGATAACTGGGTTTATTCATAAGGAGAAGTCACCTTAATTGGAATATATGTGGCTGAAAATGCCATGGTTAATCTGTTTTCTCTCTCTCCTCTTATTTTATTTTTTTTCCTGAGGAAATCCATTTCAAAGGCCTGTGTTAATGTTGTGCATAGCACTGAGAAAGCAAATCTGCTTGGGATAAGTTGAAACACTCACTCTTTCAGTCTTGGCTTTAGAAAGTAGTGGGGAAAATAGTTTCTACTAATTGCAGCTGTGGCATTAATTTAGGTTGCATTTTGGGGACACGGTTGTACCCTAGAGAAATGCCTTATTTTTCTTAGGGCAGATATAATTTAGGAATCCAGATGGATTCGTTGTAGGTTACAGTACAGAAGTAGGTTATTTCCTTTGCGTGAGCGCTTAACATTGAGATAGCAGGCAGTGTCCTCCAACAAAGCTCAGCAATCTATGGCTAAAGGAGTGTTATGAGCATTATTGAGTTTTCCCTGGCGCATTTTGCTGCTTTTAGCTATACTCGATGGACCTGCAAAAACAAGGAGAATCAAAGAAGTGGCACGGGGTTGTGTTAGCAGCAAAAGGCAGAACGGCTCTGAAGCTTCCAGAAATGTAAATCTATCAAGTTCTTTGGTTCCACTTTAAATTTTGCATTCCACTTGCTTCACCCTGGTGAAAGGATGAAGATGCAGAGAAACCTTTCCTTATTTTATTCCTCTCCAGCTCCTCTTTTGATTTGATGGGCTTCTTTCTACTTCTCCCAAATAACTCTTAAAGCAAAATGTGTGTTTCCGTGGTGTGATGCAGCTGTGCAGTCGGTTAATCTGCCATGTCATCTCCTTAGCTGAGACTCTGGCCCAGCAGCCTGGGCAAACACATCTGGAAAATCCAGCAAGTGCTTAGGATGGAAATGAAAATTCTCCATTTCACATCAAGGGATATTTGATTTAATTGAGTGCTCAGTTTTGAAGTTTTCAGAGAGCTCTGGGAGGCTCGGGGCTCCTGTCACCTGTCTTTCCCTTTTGGCATCCAGATGTTAATTATGGCTGCAGCAACGAGCAATGCTGAAGAGCCTGTTCCCACCTTTGTGAAGGATAAATAGTACCTTAGCTGCAGCAAGCACATAGTGCCCCTCTGTTTATGTGATGAGGTGCAAGTCATTAACAGTGTGGAGAAGCTGTCCAATACTATTTGGTACTAATCAAGATTTTATATTTTTTAAATGGAAAACACCTCAGACCTAAATTTTCATAACCGCAAGCTTAGTAGCTACCAGTTGCTGCTCACTGGAGCAGCTGCCTCCACACCCGTGCACTCCAGTTCATACTTAATACGGATGATTTGTTTGGTTGTGAGGCATGGAGATTTTCAATAAGCCAAACTTGTGGTAAGAAATAAGGGAATAGTAAATTCTGCAAATGTCTATATGTGCTGTGTTTAAAATTACTGTTTTTTCATACCTAAGCTCAACCTGGGTTGTTATACACTTGGGCATAAGAGTATGAAATAGCAGTTGTGTTCCTCTACTCTGTGTTCCTGTGATCTGAGACATTTGCTACTCCTTGTGTTGCAATTACCCATGCAGACAACGTACATTCTCCTTGGGGCACGGAGCTGCTCCAAGTGATCTTTCAGGATCACTTCTAGGCTTCTTTTTCTATGATTAGTTGTTTGAAATATTGACCTTATATCTTGTGTGCACATATAGTTTTGCAATAGTACACTAGTTTTATACCATTCCCTGATCTTGAAAATAGATTTGTGAGGTGTTAAACATTCGTCAGAGATTTACTATTGAATTCTGTGGTCGTTCAAGGTTCCCAGCAGTCACCCGCTTCAAATCTTCCTGATAAATATTGCAGAAATCATTCTCTCCTACGGTAATCTTTATAGCAGAGAATATCTTGGCACTGATAAGATTCATTCTACCACTTCTACAAGATGCAGTTTTGAAGGCTTGGGCAGGGATTGTCACCTCCAGCCTGGTACCCACAAGTGCATACTGACGTGTTCCTGGGTTCCCATGTAGCTCCCCACCACTGCTTGCATAGAGACTGAGAAGGTCATCGCTTATTTATGCACTTCTTAAGTTCATGGTTCCTCTCCTGCCTACTGCAGAAATACAGGAAACTCCTGACCAGGAGTCCAGAAAGTCCAGGCGGTGGCCCAGGAAGTCCTTTTGAAGCCCTTAGCTTGTCGCTGTGATATATTAGTCATGAACTGTTATGAAACGTCAGTCTTTTTCTATATGGTCCTTCTGTTGGGTTTCTAAAAGCCAGCTGTGCCATGTGCGGTTTGGCTGGTGCTGGTGTTTTTCTGTGGGGTCTGCAGAGATTTGCATTGAGTGCTTGTGTGGACTTCATGGGGTTTGATAAACCTGTCGTGTTATGCTCTCCCTTTTTCCTGTATGATAAGGAATAGCAGGAACCTTAATAAGCAAATTCAGGCTGATCCATCAAATAACCCAACTGAAAGACATTGCCTCCTTCGCGTATTCAGCAAACAGAAGCACAATATTAGGACTGCAAGACACAGACCCGTGTGAGTGTAATTGGGAGGGAGGGTGTCTCGTGATTCCCAGGCTCTTTGCCCGGAGTCATGAAATAAATTATCCCTCGTCATTTTAATATTTCATGAAATCCTGCAAAGTGGTGGCATTCTGGCTGGATTAATACAAAAGCTGTAAAATTCACGTGTTCCCTGTGATATATGAGCACCAAACGGGATGCCAGGGATTCTTAGCAGCAATACTAGTTTTATGTTGGCTTTGGCAGGGATGAGCAAGTCCTCATCCCAGGTGAGGACCTCAGTGGTGTAATCAGTGCTGTTTTACCGTGCGTTTTCTCTGTGTATAAAAAACTGGTTTCCAAGGGGTTTTCTCCCTTCCAAAGTCAGCGTCTCCCCTCCACTGCCAAAATCTAGTTCTTTCTCTGCTCAGCAGCTCGCAGCACTGTCAGGGCCTGACGATGCTCTCTTGGGCCTCCTGTTTCGGGAGCAGCTCCATGGGCCGCAGGGCACCCTTGGCTAGCGGAGGGGCTTGTTGCACCCACTCATTAGAGGCTTTGCGGAAATTCAGGGGAGATCAAGCAGTCTTTGCCTTTCCTTGCCCTTTCTGGTCAGCAGGCCTTCCCAAAGGCCCGCGTTGCAAGGCCTCTTTGCGAGGGCTTTTCTCCAGCA
>NW_010581925.1:76902-121846 GCF_000705375.1 Tinamus guttatus | reverse complement strand
GCAGTCTTGTTGGCGAAGGTCTCTGTGGCTTAGGAGTCTTTGGATTTATCTGTTGTTTTGCCATGCTGCAGGCATCGGCGTAGCTGTGGTTTGTAGCAAGGCCACCTCTGTTTGGATGATGTTCTGCAGAGTTATAGAAAAGAGCTGTGGATAGAGGAGACCTTCTGGGGCTAAAGCCTGCTTCTGTCTCCCCAGTACAGCAGTGGTTTGGGGATGAGATCTTCCAAACCCGCTTGGACGCAGTCCTGTGCCACGTGCTCTAGGTGACCCTGCGTGTGCAGGGTGTTGGGCTAGATGACCTCTAGAGGCCCCTTCCAACCTTAAGCATTCTATGATTCTATGAAGTCAGAATTTTATGCCTGGAAAAGATCGTGAATAGTCCTCTGACCTGTGCTGTAGCGTAAGAGCAGGTTCTGGAGAGCCTGGTGTGCCCTCCAGGCAGATGCAGCCTGGAGCAAGAAACGCAGCATCTCCTGCCGCGTCTGCCATCCTCAGCCAACGCCAGCAGCAGGGAGCAGCGCTGGGCTTAGCGCAGCCTTCCTGGTGAGCGACTGCAACGAGCCTAGTCCTGACACAAGGAGGATGTTCAAACTGCGTCATGGTTTGAAGGAAGCCTTGACCAAGACTGCTGGGCCCTGCAGTTACGAGTACGCAGCCAAGGCTGGGCGCAGGCTCCGCTTGAGTCTGCATGAAAAGCCCTTCCTGCCCGGCAGCGCTGGCGCTGCAAGAAGGGGAAGGAATGAATTAAGTTTTCAGCTAAATCCCTCGTTGACTTTGGATGAACTTCTACCCCATAACTTCTCAGCTGTTTTAAATGTGCTTTCCAAACCATTTAACCATTGCTATGCAAGAATGTCACTGTGTCTGCTTCCCAGTTGTGCAAAATGTTCCCCTATGTAAAAGGCTTCTCTTGAACGCCACTTTAGTTTTTCATGAGTTGTAGAGACAGTTTTTAATGCTATTTTCTCATTGCCAACTGTCAGCAAGGCTGATGTAGACAGGGACAAGTGCCTCAGTGTATTTCCAAGGAATTTTATTTAGTTTCACCCCATAGTACAGCCAGACACTTCAGAAAAGGATGTTGGGTACAAGTCCATCAAGAAGGACACGTGCTCTCTGTAGATGATTTTTTTTGTCACTTTTTACCAGTGAATGGACTTTGAAAAGTATGAGTGATTTATCTCAACATAGAGCTGAGGTTTTTTTGTTCAAAGCCACATACCAAATCACAGTCAATACTAAAAATAAACTCAGTTTTCATGGCTCTTCTGTGCAAGGTGTTGCTTCCTTGGGCCAGTGCACCAAGACCAGGAAAGCAGGAAAGCTGCTTTCCCCTGGGGCTCTGCATCTTATGCAAGAGGAAGACTTTTGCAAAGTCATAAAACTTTTTCAAAGTAGAGATGTTTGGAGTACAGCAAGTGGCAAAATCCTTCTTGTCCATGAGTATGTGCTGCTCAGTGTAGCAGACGCTCAATGAAGGGAAGGCAGCTGTTGAGCTGTGATTGCTGCTTATTACACTAATTATAATAGTCTCACTGGTGTCGTGAGCATCTCTTCTCCTCCCTCCATCTGTCTGTTTTGTCCATCCATGGTTGCTCATCTTTGAGATGAGGCTTGTCTCTTTGGAGTTACGTGTTTGAAGCACTTCATGCAACAGGACCCCTGACTGCCCTCCCATCAGCTAATGCAAGGAAATTGTAATGGTTTTCACATGGAAGGAATTCTTAGAGTTCAGCTGTTCAGCCTGAATTGAAGGCTGAGGAAAAGCGCGTTGTTGGCCCTGCTGTGCTGCTCCGTGTGTCCAGGTGTCACATTCAGGAACTGTAGAGTCCCCCAGCCCCTAAATTGCAGACCTTTATTGTTTGTTGCAGGAAGATTGATAGTTAAATACTTAAGAGAAAGACAGCACTGCTGCTTTGGGTGCCCACCTGTTTTTTATTTCTTCTTGGAGGAGGATTTATTCATTGTCACACAGCTCGCTTTGAAGAGCAATCCGCTCCCAAGCAGTCGGCAAAATGCTTTCTGGATCACCAAACAATGGGGCTCCCTAAATCTCTAGCAGCAATAATTGCTTGTAAAAGGCTGATGTGTTTAGTCTGCTAATGTTTAGCAAACACGCTTGCTTCGCCCTTTGAAGATAATGCTGCGTGCAGCACAGAGTGGAAGGGGGAAAAAAACATGAAGAAATGTCCTGTGGTTTCCAGCACGTCTAATGAGTAACAGTCAATCGGAGAAGCAGCATTGAACAAGGCATGAGTGATGGGGCTGCACGAGCCCTTTGGATGCTCGATGCTGCAGCTCCCTTTGCTGTATCAAGGATGCTCTTGGCATCCAGGAGGGAGCCGCCTTCCTGGCCGCCTCTGACCCGAGCTGGTCTCAGTCCATCCCTTTGAGTCCTGCTTGCCCTGTGTCCAGTTTAGCCACCTTTGCACGTAGATGGTGATAAGATAGAAGTGGGCGAGCAGCTCTCAGTTCTAACCGGGATGCCTATATGGCCAATCTGTTGCACCATGAGATGCTTCCTGGCTGCTTCCCGGTGATTCCTCCCAGGCAGATTGTTTTGCTCAATTAGTATTCTACTAGAGAAGTTTTACTTTAAAATATCTCCCTCTATATAGCAGCCAAGCCGTTAAAAAAAAAAAAAAAAAAAAAAAGGAAAGAATGAAGTAACTCGCAGGCCAGAAAGCTTATCACCAGGAAGGCTGTTCAAATTATACACTTAATTAATATTTAGTGAATTATTTTTACCCTGGTTTTAGTATTCAGACTCCTTAGGCAGATAAAACAATGAAATAGCTTGTGCCCAAGATTTTTAGCTGCTAAGCTGTATAAAATTTCAGATCTTTAAGTTCTTGCAGGCAACATTAAAGCCTTTTAATTTCCATGAGTCGAGCTCTGTATAAATCACACAGGGGTTGGCATATCTCATGAGTGCTTATGGCAAGAGTAATGAATTTCATGGCTCGTTATGAGCTACTAAAACCAGTACAAACACAGAAAGCCCATTGTAATCTCAGCGTATCATTCAAGGAAGCAATTTATTCCTAAGTATGAACAAATGTCAAGCTACGGTAACAAATTGTTATTACTAATTAAAACAAGGAGAATAATAGCAAACATCTATTGTTATTTATGCACCATACCGGGCTGTCATGGGGATACCTGAGCTCTGTCCAACATTAGTCATGGAGAAGGCAAGACTGGAAAACTCATGGTGTCCTAAAATGCCTCAACCTGTCCTGTGCACCCCATGCAGGGCACAGGGCTGTGGTCCTAAAAGAGCTTAGTTAGTGAAAGCACCTAGGCTTAAATTTAGTTTTTCATAATGTTACCTTTTTATTATTATTTTTTATTATTATTATTTTTAAGCCAAACCTAAATGAATTGTGTAAATCTTGCTATGGACGGAGTTCAGGGTGTGTCTGTGAGGGATTATGCCCATCAGTCCCCATGGTTATTGGAGCTGACCATAAACTACTGGGTGCTCTCAAGCATAAGATAAAACTTCTTCTCCAGTTCCTCCTTGCAGAGTGTTTGCAAAGGGGAAATGAACTTTTCCATAAGTTCAGATTCCCCATGGCAAGTCCCTCTGAATTTTGGCACATCCTGTTGCTGGTTAAATGGGTTCTGTGCCTAGCAGAGGGGAGGCACCTCTGTGCATCCAGCTAGCTCCCACGTTTAAAAATACACTTGCAAACTGAAAAGGCTGGAAGGCATCAGCATAGCCCATTTCTGCTCAGAATCATGACCAATGGGTGCAGAATAACGTGGGAGCATCAGCCCAGAGGCAAAATTATCCAGGCGTTGGCATCTAAACGTAGCTCAGAAACAGAACTGGAAATAGGTCTTTTCTCTGTAGGTGGTAAAGAGCAAGCACCTGTATTTTTCTTTTGTCAGCAGGAGAAAAATGTGTCTGTGCAACCACTGCCTAGTTTGGAAGAAGTTGGGCTGATATATATGCTGTTTATCTTTAGGGACCTGACTGAAGCATTTGGCTCAGGGCATGATTGCCCAAGGTTTTCCTAATGCTCAGATGGCATAAGGGCAGAGAGGGACAAAATCCAGACGACAGCTCAGAGAAGAACTAACGAGCTGGGTTTAGATAGGTAAAAACTGTGCTGGTGTTGCTTGTCTACAACTCTGGAGGAGCTGGAGCTGTGAGCTGGGGATGGTGATGGAAGTGGGATCAGATGAAGCCACCAGGCGAGTTGCGGTGACGGTGCCGTATGTCCTGGTGCTGCTCATCCATACAGCTCTCCAGGATGGAGCAGGATGCAGTGGCTTAATTTCATTTCTGGGGTCAGTGTTGTTGTTTGGTTCAGGGGGTGCTTCAAGTTTCAGTAGAAAAAGTCATGTCCTGGCTGCCCCTGCTGCATGGATTCAGGAGGAGGTGGATGAGCAAGGGCAGGAAATTCCCAGGGTGCAAGCAGCGACCCGAAACATCCCATTAGACCAGTCTGAAGCAAAAGAAAAAGAAATAATAATAATAATCCAACATGACAATGACCGTGACAACATCAGGTAGCAGGAACAGTTGCCATGAGAGAATCTGGAGGTGTTGCCAAAGCGCATGTTAACGCACACTTTCAGGGTTAGTTGGTTATCCTGTAAATACATTTTGTATTTTATGTAAATGGAAAATTAACTTGTGTTGCTGATCAAAGGTTTAGATTGTTGGAAAACATACCACAAGATAAGCTGAAGATTTATGAATTTCCTTCATTGCATATTTTCAGAGAATGCTTTATTGGTTGTGGAAGGGCCCCAAGAAAAATATTTGATTAAAAATGCTGCGCTGAGTTTATTTAGCTTAAATATCAATGCAGTGCTTTAATGAGGCTTTTGTAGACATTGTTAAGGGAGGCCATTAAAAAGTCCTCTGATGAAGAATCCTATCAGGCTAGCAAAGGGGGGAAAGCAAAACAAAACATAAGCATCCCGATTGATGTTTGCATTCTGCTGTACATTTGATTTCAACATAAAAAAGTGAAAATTGGAGCAGTGGAGGCTATGAAAAAGCCTTCTTGTTGTTAAGCTCTCTAAAGCTTTTTGCATTAAGGTGATTAAAAAGAAAAAAAAGAGGGAGATACTATAGCTGATTGAAATTCAGTCTGTGACTCGCTGCACTGTGTCACAGCAGTGTATGAGGCTGGAGATGACTCTTTTGAGCTGCTGGTAACGCAGTGGGTTAAGGACAAGTTCAGCTTCCAATAGTCCTTCCCTGATGTCTTCCTTTGCAGGTGAGCTGGGGGATTTGTGGGGCTGGGAAGTGGGCAGGACTCCAGCCTGTTCCTTGGCTGGAGCAGGGATTTGCACGTTGGTGGGGTCAAGTGATGCCTCAGTGGTTTCTGGAGCGGAGGCAACTTGTATTTGCAGCTGCAGGATGATGCCGGCTGACAGCAGCACAGCAGGGCGGGCACTGTAGGTACCCACAAAGGCAGTGGCTTAGCCTGTACTTTGACAGGCGCTCAGCACCATCCGGTGACATTTTGTGACATTTTGTGTATTCAGGCCTGCGGGTGCTTGCGCTGGGTTGCAAGAGTGTCTTGGGGCTGCAGGGTGCAAGCTGGTCATGCTTTGCAAAAATTAAATATTTTTCCTAAATTGCACTCTGCATTTACACGCCTGGACAAGCCCCGGTCCTCGCGTATCCGTGCGGTAACCGGCCTAGGGCACCTTTCCATCTGTGTATCCACACTTGAAGCACCTTTGGCAGAGGCCCTGTCAACCGCGGTGCATCGAGCACTCCTGCGTCTCCTTAAATCAAGACTGGTGAAGGATGTCAGATCTCTCCTGGAGCGCTCGGAGCCGCTTCCTTGTGTGGAGCCCTCAGCCAGAACAGGATACGTCTTCACGGCGCTTGCGGGATCATATGGTGCCCTTATGCTGCACAGCCTTTGGAGCTGTGCGGAAAGGATGCAGAAATGGCAAATGACCAGCCAAAAAAACCTTGTACTCAAGACAGCTTAGAGAATCATCTGTCCAAATGCTCATCCCCAGCATTGCTAAGGTGTTCCCAACACAGGGAGAAATTCTTGCTGGGTAACTTCAGTGCTAGGCAGGGTTCCCAAGTGGAGCTTGGATTTTCAGAGGGTTTTGTTGAGCAGCTTTCCATGATGGACCATGGAGAACCAGAGTCAGTAGCTCCAAGATTAGACCATTGAACCACGCAAGTGCCTTCAAGCACCAGACCACGGAGATGAGCTGCCCAGGCACAGGGAAGACGAAGTCTCTCAGCCCAGTTGTGCTGGATGTGCTGTTAGGAAACGTAGGTAACTGTTTCTGAAAAGATGAAGAAATTGGCTGCCGTGCTTCTGGGTTTTAACTCCCCTCCTGTGTCATCTGCTGGGGGCCTCAAGGGTTTTAAAAACCAAATTCCTCCTTGGAGACTGACAGCATGGATCCTGACCCACGTCTCTGCTAAAAATAACTCACGTCAAACACAGCAGCAGCAGCAACAGGAGAAACGTGTCTGTCTCGCACAGTCTCAGACATTAACCATGTGGAGGCACCAGCGACAGTCCTGGGGAAAAGTTGCAAGTCCAAGTCTTGGACACATTTTCCCTTCCCTCCCTCTGCAACCCGTTTTTGCTTGCAGTTTCTTTGAGACGAGACACCCCCATGTAGGACTTTGAAGAAGGAATCCATCAGGAACCTGGGAGGGCTTCACTTGTCCGGAGTCCCCTGCCTGGACAGGATTTTTTAGAAACGCCTGACCCCCAAGTGTAAGTCCCTCACTGTGGCATCGGGAGAAACATGGAGAAACATTGCAGTACTGCCTGGGAACCTCTCCCGCTGATCCCAGCTTGCAGGGAGCAACTGGCTCTGCAAATTACAGGGACAAGTGTGGGAACAGAGGGGGGAAGAATAGTGTACATAACCAACTCTGCATTTCTGTGGGCAAAAGCAACGCTGGGATAGTAATCTGCTGTGTGTGCTGGGGCCTGGCTGCGTGCTGGGAGCAAGCAGAGGCCGTACTGGGGACGGGGAAAGCTGCTGCTCGGCGATCTCGGGGTGTCCCGGCCGCCTGTAGCTGCACAGACGGGGTGTTGGATAGGTTGGAACCTGGTGGGCATGCGGGGTCGCCCAGGGCTGTCACAGGGCATTGCGGATGCAGCAAGCGCTGCAGGCTGCAATAGCAGGTGCCTGCTAAATAATTCAGGATGGCGACTTGATCTGACATTCATCAGGTGTAGGCGCCTGGTGACCTTGAGGATGACAGGCAGCCGCTGTGGTGGCTTCCTTGTAGCTCCTTGTGGTCGAGGGAATAAACAGTGTCATGCGAAGCCCTGTTGCTTGGCAGCCGGTCGATGTGCCAGGTGATAGCGGTGCTACTTATGAAATGCAGGCTTTCATAGGGATGCTTTTGTCAAATCAGCTTTAGGGATGGATTTGTGAAAATGGCAGAAAGCTTGAAGTCCACTGAGATCAGGTCTCTGTCATCAAAACTAGCGGCAAAGAGCAAAAGGTGCTGGTTAGGTTTGCAAGCAGAGGTGGTCCTGCCTCTCTTCTAGACCTGAGCAGCTCCCTGCTTTTGATGAAATTCATCTTTCTTTTTCTACTTGAATAGCTCAGACTTTACCTCTCATTGCACAGAACGTTTACTTCATTGCCAGCAATTGTCAATGTCCATCCCTGTATCTGGGAAAGTCTTTGAAGAGACCTTTCAAGGTCTGCTCCATTGGCTTGGGCCTCACCTTGCTTCTGAATGAACCGCCCGTCTCACCTGCATCATGCGCAGGATCTGCCTGGCAGTGCTGTGTGTCTGCTGGACGTTCTCCAACACATGACCTTTCTGCAAGCATTGGAGTAGGTAGCAGGAGCGCAGAGCATGTGCCAACCCTCCAGCGCTTGTTGGAACAGGAAGTTTCATTTCCACCTTCCTAAAACAGTCTGGTGTCCAAAAGCAGAATCTCCTAATCTGATTCCTAGGCTCAGAATAGCCTGTTCCTTGACTCTTGAAGATACTTAGGCTTGCAAGTACCAGAGCAGAATGTCTGCCAGGAGCGACGATGACTGTATGCGCTGTCCTGAGACACAGAGCTCTTCTGTAGGCAGGTGGTCATGCAGCAGAGATGTTACAAGCCCTGATTTTACTGTGAGTGACCAGAGCTTGTGATGCTCACCTGCATTTCACCTTTGTGCATCAACTTAATATTTAAAAGTTTGCAATTTTGGGTATCAGTCCATTCTTGGGTAGAAACAGCTCAGCCTAGGTAGCAAAGAAAATAGTCCATGGGGACTCATCTTTCCTGTAGGCTCCCCCATTGCATGAGGAGCAGGCAAGACTGGAACCTGGTGATGACAGCTACTGTGGACTGGATTGCCTGGACAACATTGGATGAGAAATGTGTTGGAAACATCAGGTCTACCTCTGCTAGCCTCACCTCCATGCGTGGCTGGCTGGCAGTTCTGCTCAAGTGGCACTTGAGGCGCTAATGAACCCTCTGCTCCCAAGTGATCCTAGCTAAGGGCCTTTGCTCCTTGAAGGTTAATGCAGGTAAAGTCACTCATTTTACTCTTATTCAGTGAAAATTAGTGCCTGCAGGACCTGCCATTTTGAACAGTGCACATTTTTTGTCTCAGTTGAAGCCCTTAATTTGCTACCGTGTGGTTTTAGCAATACCCTTCCAGAGAAGATTGCTAGAGTAGACACGGGTAATTTCTGCTCTGCAGAGTTTCTGCTCTACATTATCATTTTGTTAGTGGGCTTCTCTTTTTGCTTTTGCCGGGATCCGTTTTGTCTCATTTCCTTTGTATTTTAATTAACGTGTTCTGAATTTAAGAGGGAAAGACGTCATCTCAGGGCCTTGGCACGCTAGCCGTGCAGAGCCGCGTTGACAGCCTGCCCGATGCACCAAGGCAAGGCAGAAGGGACAAAACGTGCCAGTTGAGGAGGTTGAAGGGTCAGGGAAGCTTTTCCCCACATAAATGCTGATAATTTGTGGAACTGGAGGACGTTGAAAGGGACCTCCTCAAATCTGCATCTTTCCATTGGAAAAGTGGGGCTGCTGCTCCATCCTTGGGGAAAACACAAGGAGCACAAAAGCTAGCAACATCAGATTGGTTCCCATGGCTTGGATGGGCCATCAGAAAACCCTTCTTTGAGCTGCCATCCCCAAAACTTTGGAGCTGCCAGAAGGTTGACTTGGCCAGATGCAGCAAGTCGCTACTTGACTCTTGAACTCACTGCTGCAGTTTTAATCTAAAAAAAACCAAAACTGTAAATGCTTAAGTATATGTTAATGGCCATGAGTATTTTGGCCATCTAATGCCGTGTCAGAGGAGGTCTCTGCATTTTTTCTTGGCTTGTGCGTTCTTGGGTGGGGTAAGTCGGGGCAGCCCTGATAAGAAGCTGGGCTGATTTATCCCAGCTGAAGATTTCGCCCTTGATATTTTGAGTGCAATTCCATATAATGAAACCTAATTTATGATCCTTAATAAAAACCATTATCTAAGGCATTTGAAACTGCAGAAGGACTCACAGCTGTATTTTCTGCATCCTTCTGTGTTCTGTAAACATATTTAATATATTGCCAAACCCAAGGGCTCAGCAATCCTGAGCTAGGCCCCCGAAGTCATGAGCGCCTTACGGAAACGATACGCATCAGGCAGGCTTTATTTGCCTTCTGTATTTCTCCGAGCCCCCCCAAAACTATTTTTTTAAATTTCATTCCACAGATGTAAAAGCTAAGCAATACATTTCCCCCAACACTTAACTTGAGTCGGATTCATTTGCGAGCCCCTGATTCCAAAGTAACGAGCTTTAAGAGCATCAAAAGGGATTTGGCAGTATAGCTCATTGCGTGTATTTTCTTTTCCTTAATGCGGGGAGGGAAGCACTGGGGAAGGAAGATTTAGCTGCCCTATTAAGCTAGCAGAGTCCTTGCATTTGCGATAGTTACCTGAGATGTATGTAAAAGGTGAGGCCCATGCATCTCTCGAGGCCAAAGGAAAGGAAAAGTATTAAAATATGCAGCAGCCAAAATGCCACACTAATAATCTGTGTTCCCCCAAATATTTAGCCCTGCTGGTGTGCAAACAGGCTGTGTCTAAACACCAGTGGGGAATCGCAGCAAATGACTGCAGAAAATAATTAAGGGGGCATGGGAAGCTGGGAGAAAAACAATATGGGGGTTCAGAGCCAGAAGGGCTGGTCGCTTTAGTGGCGCGAGGAGCGTGGCAGTGAGTCGACATGGGGTCAGCAGCGAAGGCGATGATGGTTCGAGGAGGATAATTAGCATCTTTGGGCCGCTTGGCGCAGCGCCAGGCGTTTCAAACGCCCCAACGCCGGCCAGCGAGGGGATGTTTTTCCTTCTTCCCCCTCGGCGGCCGCGCGGGGCTCGTTGATTCCTCCGAGCGGGCCGCTCTCCGCGCAGGGCAGCGCGGGGGGCGGCGGGCGCTGTGCGGGTGCGGGCAGCGGCGCCGGCTGACGCCACCGCTCATTAGCATGCAGCAGAGGCGAGCAATGCAACAGCGGAGCCCCGCGGCGCGCGCGTCCCGCGCCGCCTCCCGCACGCCACGGCTGGACGTCCCAGCGCAGAGCAGCGCGGCACCGCGACGGGAGGCCGCTCGGACGACGGGGACAGCCGGGATGTGGAGCCAGGCGGCGTTGGGAGCGTAATTCCTGAAGGAGGTGTGCGGGGCAGGAGGCGCCCGCAGCAGGTTTTCCAGCGACGCGGGCGATGTGCAACGCGTGCCGCTCGTGAAGGGCTCGGACAAAAGCGCGCCGCGAGCCCCGGGCGCGCGGGCCCGCCGCCGCCGCGGAGGATACAGGATGCTTTATTGCACTGCGGCGCTTTCGCTGCTCTTGGGAGCAGCCCCCCAGCGGAAAGTAAACTGTCAAAACTAGCGTGGCAGAGCATCCCCGTGGATTTTTCCACCCCTCCTCGTCGAGAATAGGTAAGAAGCTGCCTTTTGTCCGCTGCTTACAAGTCACCCTGTGTTTTTAGGGGAAAAAGAAGGTAAAAAGGGAGGAGGAGGAGGAATACGCAGTGTTTTTGTGCATGCATGTAGCTGCGTGGTAACTTTGCTCAATATACCGTTCGTTACTAGTGACCTTTGGAGGGGCTGTCTCTCCTGCAGCCTTTGCTGTCTTCGTTGTTTACCAATGTAAAAGGTTAATTGGTAAATTGCATGTTTGCAGCTGCAGGGGATCAGAGAGAAAGGCTGGTGCTACATGAATGAATTTTTCTCTTTTTTTAATAATAATCAGGAAGGGCTCAGCTGGTTTTAAATAATAATTAAAAAATCCTCATCTCTCGACATTAATTTTTTGCTTGGGTGAATGCAGCCTCAAGAAGGCTGGATTCAGGGGCATTTTCTGAGCAAGCTGCGTGCAGGCTGGCATTCTGGTGGATGATATTACTGCTCCGATGTTTATTGTGTTGCTTTTGGATTCCCAAAGATAGAGAGTTTTAAAGTAATAATCTTACTAGATCCTTCTTTTTAATGCTAGCATGCCTAGCTATAAATTAATCTAGAACTGAAAGCAGGGGGCTTAGAGGGATTGCATTTTTTTCAATGAAATCTTTTAGAGTCAAATTTCCTCCTTTTATATTACTTGCAGTATCATTTCAAGCAAATGCGACGCAAACGTGACCTGTGACCATGGAAAGATTTTAATCCAGTTACTCTTTGTTTTGCAGTTGTGATTCCTCGGTGTTGCTAAACAGCGACTGAATCTTTTCAAACCATTGGGGATTAGCACTGGGCAGAATAATGCCAAAATGATTATTCACAGCAGATGTAGTGTCGTCCTTTTAGTTTTAGCTCTGTTATCTTGTAACTTATCTGACTTATATTTATTCAGCAATTATTCGACCTGCTGCGGGAGCGCTCGCGTGTCTCACGTCAGCGCGTTGCTTCTCTGAGGGTGCTGACTAGAGGCTGTGGCAGAGGTTTGTAAAGCTAAGCTATCTGCAGCTAACGAGATTATATTTGGCGTCGTATTTTAATCCTCTCCCGTCGTTTGTTTTATACCGTCTGGATTCTGCTTAACAAAACGGACCGGTCGTGTGCGCTTGCTGTTGGCAGGCGTGCTGGGGCTTAGCCAGTCTGGTGGTGATTGCTTTCACAAATGCCTCGGTATTGCCTGTCTCAGGGGTCGCTGCATAAGCCTCAACTTCGGAAATAATGGCAATATTTAGAAGACTCACAGTGTAGGGCTGCTCATCCCACTTCTGAGCATTTCGCCTGTCAGCTGGATTTTTCTTTCCCTTTAGGATGGAAGGCCCGGGATGTGCTCAAATTGAAACGCATTTACTGCTTCCCGTGGTTTTTGCCTATCACGCTGCAAATCCAAACTGCTGAAGTCACTGTAAATAGCATGTATAGCCCCAGGGCAAATCACAGCGCAACCACTCTGCTCAAGAAGATTTCTCAAAAGACCACTGCTGAAAAGCTGAGCTACAAGAGCTACAACATGGTGGGTAGAAAGAGAGGGACAGGGAGATAAAGGCTGTTTAGGAAAAGACGAGTGTTGTGAAAACTTTGCAGGACTATGGAGACCCTTGTGCTGAGTGGACCCGGGTTTCTGCTGGGCTCATTGAGTACTGATGGTAGATCCAGAGCCCGAGTCTAAATTTGGTAGAATCAGAGATTTGGAGTCAGGTTTCTTCCTTCAGTTCTGCAGTAGAAAGAAACCCACTGAGATACAGCTCCCTGGCTTGTTAGGCTGCACAGCCCCTGAGTGGTAGAATTGCAAATTGTGGAAGACAACTTGTGGCATTGATCAGGCTTTTTGCAGCACATGCCCATGTCAACAACTGCGAGCGCTCTTGGGTAGAACATGCTGCTGCATTAAAAGAAGGAGAGTTTAGTGCTGCTGCTGTTATCTCATCCTGCCTCATCAGCCCTCTGGAAATGGTGACTGGCTAATCTGGACCTCCTAGGTCAGCCCTTTCCATGGCTTCCTCTTCCTTTCAAAGTCTGGAGGTTGACTTGAACTTGGCTTGACTTCTAGCGTTGGGGTTGTTGATGTTATTTAGCTTTCTCATTTCTTCAGCTTGGAGACTAAGAGTTTCCATTTCTTCTTTGCAAGCAGGGGAAAAGATAAATGGTTGTTATCATTTCCAGAATTCCAAGAGCTGGACTTTTAAGGAATAGAAAAAAAAGGTAAATATTTTCAGAGAGGTGGTAAGATTGAGTTGGCGATTTGAGTTGGCACTTTGCCTACCCCCGTATTACCTGTAAAATGAAATAAATACTGCATCTTTTACAAAATATCTTGAGAACTCCGAGTAGGAGGTTCTTCTGAGATCTCTCTGGTTATTAATATTTCTTAGCTTGAATGTTTCATCTTTATACATGTGAAGTTTCATGGTTAGGGTCAGAGGTTTTATCTCATGAGAGCGGGTTTGGTTCGGATTAGGAGCGCATTTCTGCACGCTGGGCCTCTCTGCCGGCAGCTGGGGTCAGGAGCCCACCTGGGAAGCAGCCCCAGCTCTTCTGGTTCGAAACAGCTTCAGGGTGACACTTGATTCTAACAGAAGGGTTGTGGTTTAAGTTAATCCTTTACTGGGTTCTGAGAGATCTGGCCACAGTTTTGGACTGCAGTCCTGGTGTCTAACCTGCCAAAGAGAGAGAGCACAGGCACAAAGATGGCACAAACGGAGCCTCCACTGTGGATCTGGGTTTTTCATGCCTGCTTTTGCCCAAATTCCTTAGTCGTGCCTCAGAGGAGCACAGCTTTGTGCTCTGATGACTGTTCTTACCTATCACATGGTCCCAAAGACCACAGACAGCACCACTGGAGACAGCTGCTGTAGTCCATGCCACAGGGAAGCAGTGACCTGGGGACAGAGCTGTGGGCACCCATGGGCAGATGTTCCACCCGCTTACCGAATGAATGGTCCTAATTCACCATGAAGGCAGACCAATCGGAAAGTCCTCTGAGACTGTTTTTGTTCAAATTTAGGAGAAACCGGCAATACTGGGGTTTGGCTTTTGAGGTTTTATTTTTCCATAATTAAGCAAGAATAAATCTTGCACTGGTAAAGTGTTTTTTTTTTTTTCCCCTGAGTCTCAAAAAGTAAAATTAATCTCCAGTCTGAGACCAAGCATGGACAACTTCAGCCAGAGAGGAGAATTTTTCCAGGAGCTCTTAACACTCAGAAAAGGACGTTGTAATAAAAGCTTCAACACAGCCTTGAATGCCTTAACAATTGCTGTTGTTGGCACTGTGAGGGTCAGAGGGAATTACAGTAATGCAGCACTGAAAATCTGACTTGCCTCTCAGCAAATCAGGCAGATGGAGAAGATGGAGGGGAGTCTGGTTTGTTCCTCTTCCATTGCTTCATTTGGTTACCAGCCTATTGCAAACCTTTCCTGAGATGTGCAAGTTCTGCTGTTACCGCTGAAATTAGTGGGATTTTGCACCATGAGTAATTGGGCCGATGGTTTATTTTGCTCTTCCAAGTTTGCTGGAATTACTTTCCTGCCTGCTGTTTCTACTGCAGCAGTTCTCTCTTTTAAGCCTACTGTTCCCAAAATATCTTGGGTCAAGTGAACATTGCCCTCCTCAGCAGCCGTTGCAAGCCCCCAAGGGCACCTTCTGCTCCGACTTTGAACTGTTGCTTTGTTAAGTGTGTGTGTCTAGTTCAACTCCTTTATCCTCTTACACTCTCGTTTTGGAGATGAAAGCTTTAACTAAGCTTCCTTTTAAACCCAGGTAGCACAAAGTCTTTGCAATTCGTTCCTGCTGTTTTTTTTATGGATCCATGGAAGAGCCATGAAGCTGCAGAAATGCTTTGTGCTGAGAGATGCAGCTTTGTAGGTGAGATCTTTGGTCACCCTGGGCCTCTCTGAGCAGTGGCTTTGGGTATACTGTGAGCATTTGGTTCAAATACAGTTTCAGGGAAGTTGGAGAAGGAGGCAGAACTTCGGCTCTTGTGTCTGGTTCAAAGTTGGCAGCTCTTCCCTCAGTCTGTCACTTTAAACTCAGACAGACATTAGGTGACTGCTTAAAAATGTCTCAGTGGCTTTTGCTCTGTGTCAGTGAGCTTTGCCAAGCCCTGGAGAAACAGCATCCAGGGCAGTTCCTCTGGAGATGGACACCAAGGAGTAGGGTCCCTCATGGAGCACCTGACTCTGGAGCTCACCTGCTGTGAGCACAACTCTCCGACAGGGCTGATGTTTAGGGAGATGATGGAGAAACCAAAGAGCAATCATAGTTCAGGGGAGGTCTGGGGGACGGTCCCTGTCATACCTGACCCTGGGTGGAAAAGTAGCCAGATAATGTTTAGGGAGATGATGGAGAAACCAAGGAGCAAACGTGGTTGAGGGGAGGTCTGGGGGATGGTCCTTGTCATACCTGAACCTGGGTGGAAAAGCAGCCAGGTGGAGGCCTGAATCCAGTTGCCATGTTAGCCCACAGGTTGCACATTGGTAATCTCACGCTCTGGTTGGGGCCAGGGTCCCAATGCACAGTGACTACTGTTATGGCTACTACCATCTTCCTGGCAGCCACTGGGCCTTTGGTCACAGCAGGCTATGGAGGAGCAGTGTTGCTGCATGAAATGTGCCTGTGGGAAGCTCTATGATGGCCTTTCTTCGAGCACATTGCACAGCCCCATGCTGCCTTCCTTGTGTTGGCTCCTTAGGTTTCTCCTCAGTCATCTCCAGATGCAGGACTAGCCCGAAAAAAAGAAGTAAATGACTGTTAATATGTCATTTTAGATCAGTGTTTGCCTGTGGGGTCAGGAGAACTGGATCTGTGTAACTGGAGCTCCTTGAGGATGTGAGGATGCCTCCTTAGCCCTCAAATCAGGGGAGGAGACATTAAGAAGCCCAGGTCCCGAGGCTCGCGGGTCAAAAGTGTCAAATCCTTGCCTCTCCCATGTCCAAAAGAGTCTTGTGGTTTAGTGACTGCCGATTGACTGAAAAGTCTCATTGCAATCAAAAGGGTGGTGCAATCCTGGAAGATACATGTGTATGTGTCAAGCCAACAGAGAATAGCCATGAGTTCTGCACATCGCCCCTGAGCTGAATGGCAGAGGGTTGCTTTTTGAGGAGTTTCTGAGGCGTTACCTGATATGCACACGCAAATCAAACGCACCGCAAGTAGCCGGCTTCGCAACACCGTAAGGCCGGCGGCTTGTGCCGCCATCCCGATGCAGGGTTTGCCCCACAGAGCTTCTTGCTGCTGTTGGGAGGAGGCCCCTTAGTCCACTGCCATTCTCGGGGGACACTTGGCCAGCATAGCTATAACCCTGTGTATCTTAGCTACAACCATGCCTTCCCTGCTTAACCTTCTTGCAAGTGCTTTGCCGCAGACAGCCCTCGCCTCTCCTCCGGGAGCCCTGGGCACGCTCGTGGCTCTCTCTGTGCTTGGATAGCACCAGTGTTTTCCACATAGTTTAACTTATTGTTAGTGCTGTTGCTGTTATGAAAGGACTGCTGAGGGACGCCAGCGATGGCAGAGGTTGTGCTGTGCTAAGCACTGTGCACAACAAGAGATTTCCTTGTCCCACGGAGGCTGCAGGTCAATTGGCTTCATGTTGGTCTTTGCATACCAAGGCTGGAAACGTGCTTCTGAATCCCAAGCTAGAAGGGCCTTGAGAGCCATGTTCTCTGCTGGATATGTTTGCCCCCATTTGCTTCAGATCCCCCGCTTTGTGCTTGTTTGCAAAGAAAGGGATTGGTTTTGCTTTGCCGAGGGCTGCGAGGGGTGATGGATCCGGTTCTGCTCGCTTCCCTCACCGCCAGCGGATGGGTGGGGATGTAACTGGGAGCAGGGGTTAGTTCCTCCTTGGTGGAATGCCCCAGCCATCATGCCAAGAGCACTGCATAAAGCAGACTTTGAAAAATCTGTTCTACTTGAGGTCAGCACTTCATCTGATGAAGTTACAAGATAGATGTATTTTATTTTGCAATCTGTTTTCTAGCCATTACTTCTTTGTACCATGTGAAGTCAATTCAAGACAGGCTTGTTTCCAGCTAAATCTCAAAGCAGGAAATGTTATTTTCTCCCTATTTACTTCCCTCCTTTCTGGCCCTGCTGCAGGGCAAACAAGTGTGCAGCTCCTTACAGAAGAGAAATACCAAGGATGTTCTGTAGCTGAGGCCTCCAGAAGCAACGTAGCCAGTCCTTTCCCTCTGTCCACAAGCCACTACTGTTTTTCAATCACTTCTCTCTACTTTCCACACCTGAAATGCTGTCAGTTCTCCTCATCTTATTGAGAAAACACATGTTCCTGAGTATCTTCCATCTTCAGCTTCTGGAGACAAGTGAAACTCCAGGATATTCCTAGGCTTTAAGAACAGCACCAAAATGCTCCTAACCCAGTGGCCTCTCTGATTTCTAGGTCCAATAGTTGTTCAGGACCTCAGGACAGTAGTTGCCAAGGACCTTCCTGGGTTGAGTTTGCAGACCCTTCTTGCTTTCTCTGGGACTAGCATATAGAGGTAGAGCATGACTCCTACTGTTAATGTGGCAAGGAGTGACTTTGGAATGAAGATGAGATTTCCAGAGCGAGCACTGAGCGATTGGCCTTATTTCCTTCTGGTTCAAAAACTTCCTTACTCTTTTCTCAATTAGCATCAGGTTCATCTGATCGTGATGGATAGCTAGGGGCTGCCCAGCACTTTGGAAGCAAGAGTCTCTGTTAACAAAGCTTCAGTGTTGTTTAGTCGCGTCTGGATAGAATGAAGTTAATAGATTTATCCCTTCACAGGACGTGTATCTCTACCTGAACTGGGACATCCTTTATATGGTAAGGTATTTGACACACTGCCGGGGGCACTGACCTTCTCCAGGCTCTGTCGCTCTTCCCTTGTGTGCATCAATGAATAAATAGCCTTGTCTCTGCCGTCAACTCCCTTCTCCATGCTGTTCAGAGCGGACCTTGCGCTCCCTCCAATGTGTTGGCTCTGCACATCAGTACCACGTTGATGTTCTGGTCATCCTGGTGCTCGGTTCGGTACTAACACGTTTATCAAGCTTGCATCCTCAAAGCGGTTCTGCTATTGAGTGCAATTGGTGATATTGCTTTTTCAATTTCATCTCACATGTGAAATGTACATTTTTATATTAAATTTGTGCCACAGGGAATTATTTTTAATTACGTTGAGCTGGAAGACGATAAAATAAAGTTGAATAAGTGAGACCTATGCAAAGAAGTCATGGAAACCATATCAGAGTAGTTGAAATATACTCCTAGGACATGGTGTATCGTTCCCATGAAACAACATATCCTAATGTAAATAAAAT
This sequence comes from Tinamus guttatus, assembly GCF_000705375.1. The sequence goes on along the minus strand of NW_010581925.1, from coordinate 103,635 downwards.
ACTTGTAATTAAAACTGTTAATCTTTTGCTTTTAATGGGAGGAAAGGAGCAGAATCAATATCTCAAGGGCAAGATTTTCAAGTTTGTACCCTCTGCCCAGGGAGGTGGCAGAAGCTCCATGCTCAGTTTTTAAAGGTACAAAAGCTATTGCAAAGCACGTTGTCCTGGTCTGGGAGGAGGAGGGAGATGTGGAGAAATTTTTTTATTTTTATTTTTTTTCATGTTAGAGTGCTTGTGGACAGCTCAGGTGGCTGGCAGGAGTCACTGGTTTGCAGAGTGGTGGCAATGTCTGCAATGCACTGAGTGTCCAAAACCCATTGCCATCATGCACAAGGGTCATTTTGGGCTCCTAGTGGGTTGCCTGTTGCAAAATGCAGCCAGGAGTCCAATTAGATGGAGATCTGCCTTCGCTCTGGTGCTTTCACTTTGCTGTTTGCTCTGTTTTGCCACCTGAGAGTGCAAATTTCTTCTATTAGATCTCTGAGCTTGGATCAGGGGGCTGTCTCTCTTTGAAGCTGGTGATTGATACCCTGCAAATTAAATTTGGCAAAGAAGCACTAAACTCTGTCAGAGTAATGGCCTAGGTCTCCAAAGCTGAATCTTGAGCTCTGAAGATATTAATTATTCTTTACATTTTGTTGCATATTGAGCTGCGTCTAATCATATTGTGAAATGAGATGGAAACAGCCAAGAAGGCAACAGCTCTGCCGAGGCGGAGAACCTTTCCGCGGTAGCTGATTAATTGAAGTATTCGCATGAAATTGTGCCTTGATTATTTTTTAAGGTAACAGCCAGAGCCGGTGCTGAGACTCTCCGACTGGACGCAAACCAGACGCTCGAGGCGCGTTTGGGTCTGTGTGTATTTTAGATCTGATGAAAGGCAGGAAATGGGAAAATCTGGCAAATCTCCCTGGCTTGACTTAACGGAGCCTCTTGACTTTTGCTAGAGTGCATTTTTTGTGCTGTAATGGCCAAGTGGAAATTTAGACTCAAATCTGGACCTTGGCGCGGGTATGCTTAGTTAGCTTTTTACGCAATGGTGGAAAAGAAGGAAAGGTGTCTGAAAATTAAAGCGCCTCATGTTTAACTGTTTCTGCCCTCTGGTTTCCCCTTGTTTTGCCTTTGTAGAGAAACTTGTAACTGCAACTTTTCCCTCATTTTGTGTGTTGACTTGTTGATTTGCAGGATGTGAGCCTGATGCTGCCTTGTGCTATCTAAGGGACATCATATCTAATCCCTCGGAAGTCAACAGCATCCAAGTCCTACATGATTACTTTAAAGTAGAATTAAGGTGTACGGTGGGATGCCAGTTGGTCTAGGCTCCCTTTGACCTAAACTGGATTGAATTCCAGCTTCCTGGGTGACTGATTTACTCTCTCTTCTACTTTTTCCTCTGTTATTTCCTCCAGTGACTCTCTTGATATGTGAGGCTGCTCTGCATGGTTTATGTGCAAGCCCATGAAAAAATCTCCCATCGACCTGCAGAATGCAGGATCAGGCCCTTAAAAGAAATATAAAAAGAAAAAAAGAGTAATTGCAATGAATTAGGTTAATATCTGTTAAATTGCACCCTTTTCGCCGTTCTTATTATGCGTGCCATACCCTGTGGAGCTGCTGGGCGCCGGGACCCCGCTGAGTTGTGGCGCGTGCCGAACGAGCAGGGCGCCTTGGAGCTCCTCATGGTGTGACTGTGGGCTCTGCAGCCTCCCTTAATTTAATTTAATTTTATGTGTTCAGACTATAATCAATTTTATGCCACTTTAATAAGCAAATGTGTGCTATCAGCATGCTAAAGGGGCTTGTCATTCAAAGCTTCCCAGACGATCCACCATTTTATATATTGGCTAAATGCTCAGCTGCTCTAAAGCTGGCACCTGCACTTCAGTCACTGGTGGCACCAGGCAGGGACTTGACCTTGGTATATGTTGGCCCCTGGAAATGTTCTTCTCAGTACAATAAAGGGACAAGCAATTGCGTGTCCCCAAACATTTGATAGTCTGACTCAGCTCAAGTGCCAAATGTTGTGAGAGCAAAGAGGGACTTTCATTTCTCTTTGCGATAGAGGCAAGTGCTGTGCTGCAAAATGCTGCTGTAATGGAAGGGTGGTTTGAGTGACTGTCAGAAATCACTTTTTCTATCTTTTGACGGTTTTAAATGAAACTCACCTGGGGATCTTCTCTCTTCCCCTCCTGAACCTGCAGGAAGATCTGCCTGCACTGTAAGTGCTCCCAGGAAGAGCACATCGTGACCGTTATGCCTCTGGAGATGGAGAAGACCGTCACCAAGCTCATGTTTGACTTCCAGAGGAATTCGACCTCCGATGACGACTCCGGCTGTGCCTTGGAAGAGTACGCGTGGGTGCCTCCAGGCCTCAAACCTGAACAGGTAGAAACAAACACAAAGTTACTGCAAAAAGGGGATGTTTTTAAGCTGCTCCTTGGAAGTGCTTGGCTTGGTTTTCTCTGAGGGCTGCGAGCACTTTCTGCATGCAGCTCTGTTTCTAGGTGCACGACGAGGATGTTCAGAGGGAGACATGGCCTGAGTACACAGCTAGGCAGAAAAATGGAGATGTGATCATTGGGGGACTTCTGATTTTGTGTGTCTGTAGGTGTAATTTGCAACTGAGAGGAGAAAAACAAATCAAATACTTTCAGGATGGAGCTTGCTGTGGTTAGAAAAGGGAGCATACGATACAGACATATCTACTACTGTTTCATGGAAAAAATGTGGTGGGACTCCAGTGTGTCCAGGGGGTTTATTGGACACGTTCTGCTCTCATGGACCTTCATGCCCATATGGTGAGTCCAGGACAAACAGTCAAAGCTGGTAGGTCACGCTAAAAACGGACCAAGTACTTGGGGGTTTGTTTCTTCAAGCATGATGTCTGCCACTTATTGGAAGGAAACGCTCAGATGAAGTTTAAATATCTCTGTATAAGAATTTAATAGGATGGATTAGACCTCAGCATGCTGTCTGTGTGCAAAGCACATTGATTTCTGTTCTCTGCAGTTTACACGATTCGCTTAGTTTTTATGCTGATCTTTTACATGTTCAACTCGGAACTTAATTTGCGGAGGAGATTGCAAAATGAGGTTAGCCTTGATAATTGCTATGGCAATCATTTCAAACCGTGTAAGGAGGCTGGGAGAGGGTGGAAAGCTTTCATTCTTATTGTTGTAGTTACTGTCTTTTGAATATTGTGTTTTCCTGAGTTTTATTCAGAAGGACTCAGGCATTTCCTGAAATATTTTGGCACCACCCTAGGCTGTAAATACTATCTGTCTGATTAGAGAAAATCCAGTTGTTGGGGGTTTTGTCTTCTCCTGTCTTTACAAGCCTTGTTCTGTGCTTGGTTTACGCTCCGCAGCACCGTATGTTTCATTTGTTGCCATCTGACCATGCTAATTAGGTGACAGCCTCACTTTCTGTCACCTTCCATATGCTGGAGGCTCCTTTAGAGCCTTCCTGGAGGTTCAAGGTACAGCGATGTGGCCAGGCACAGATGGGCATGACATAGCTCTGCTTCTCCTCTGCTGAGGGGACATGAATCAGTTGCATTTCCAAGGGCACGTCATGGTGGGACTGTCTCCACGCTGGCATGACCTTCACTCCTCACCGCCTTGTGTCCAGATGTGTAAGTCCATGTAGCTTTGGGTCAAAATACAGCTGTTTGGTGACCACTTACACCTGACCAGGTAGATGTGGTCTCTGATGAGTGCAGTATGGCATGTACAGTGATTGAAACCATCTTTCAGCAGAGTGGTGACATATTCCAGAAGACCGGATGTTTATTTGATCCCCAGATGTCTTTGCTGCAGATGTATTTTAAGAAATAGTGTGTGTGCCTTCAGGGAGTTCTGGATGCACAGGAGAAAAAAGCCCGTGAGCTCCAGCAGTAGGTACTGCTGTCTTGTGACCCAGGTTAATCTATTTTTAGGTTCCTCCAGCATCTGTTTCTTTCATCGGTCACTGTGCTCCTTGAAACAAATACCAGATTTCTAATTGCGCTCCTCTCTCTGCGTTGCTGGGTCTTTTTAGCAGATTTGCTGCTTCAGACCTGTCTGAAATCACCATGGAGATGAAGAGCAGCCTGGTACCATAAACAGCACCTAAGGCAGGCACTGAAATCCTTCCAGCCCAGCTCATGCAGGAGCCCTTTGGGAGCTTTGGGGATGGCAGACAAAGTGCTAGGGAGAGGGGAGCAAGGTCAGTCCCCTGCACGTGGTGGAAGGGCCACACCGACCTTGCTGTCCCCATGCAGCACTCCGCATTTTTCTGCATCGCTGCCGCCCACGTTCTCCCAGCTCCGCTGCCCGTCTCCGCCAGCCCCAGGATTGCAGCGTTTGCAGCCTTGGGAGGTTCCCCACGGAGCCCGGCACCGCGGGGAGGTGCAGGGGCAGCTCCGTTCGCCTCCCGCGGCCCGGAGCTCCGCGGTTAGGAGGTGTCTCTGCAGCAACTTGCTGGCGCTGGAGCGGTACGAGATCGCAGACAGACATGTGGCTTTCTGGTCGATGAGTCAAGTGTGCGTACGTGATGTGGAGCCTCAGCTGCCGTGAAGCAGCTGGTGGGCCCCAGTCTAATCTGCTCGGAGGACACTGCTGTCAGGCTGGGGTGAAAATACAGATTTGCAGGCAGTGAATTTTCCTCCACCTTCTGGTGCTTCGCTGTTGTATTTCTCTGACATGAAACAGATGAAGTGAAACAAGTTTTTCTGTAATATTCCACTTTATTAAAATCTCTATGCAGCATATGAGCTGAGGAGGTAAGTAGTCCCCTGAAAGGCGAATGCAATTCTCTTATGCTTGGAAGAGAGCCTTAAAACCTCGATATCCTTGGGAGACAGCGCTCACAGCTCACTCAGCGCAGCAATTTACAGGATGTCAGAGGGGACATTGGCCAGCAAACATGACATCGGTTTCTGGCAGCTTCTCTAGGTCGCTTCAGAATTTGGACACTCCCTTCAATGCACAGCTTAAAATATTTGTTAATTGTAACCTAAAGGAGAACCAGGCCAAACCTACAAGGTCTCCCTGAATTCCTGGATTGATTGGAGCCTGAGCCAGCTGGTCCAGCTTTATTTGGCAAGTGAAAGTCATGGTTTGTCATTTAGTGCCAACTAATGAACAGGGGGAAAAAAAAAAAAGTATTGGTCCATTTTTTTTATAGGTAATTATCCAGAGATTTCCTTGAAGAGCTGAGTTGAAAGTGTATGCCTTATGTTATGGCTGATCAGTGTGCCTGATTACAAAGTGTTTACATAACCATCATAAGTGCTTTCTAAATATGTTTATAACACAAGGGTGAAGATAGTAATTTGAAAAGTATTATAATACCCTTGCATAAGACAACTTCATCAGGAAAACTGGCAAAATTTCCTGACATCTTGCTCAAGAAAGAATAATTCAAACTGGAAGCATAGGAACAGGGACAGTGGAAAGGTTATTTTGCTGAGGAGGACTTGGAATGGCTTGGTTTGTTCATTGCAGCAAATCGAAGAGATGTGATCCCTCCCTGTGCATTAAAGGAGGACGAGTAGTTACTCAAGCTCAAACTTTGGCACAGCAACATAGATATAAACTGGCGCTGAATGCGTTCAGGCAGGAAATTGGAAGAGGTTTCAAACCATCAGAGGTGTAAGGCTCAGCGGCAACCTGCCAGCAAGGGAGGGCGAGGGGTAAAAACCCAAGACTGAGCTCAATAAATTACAACATGATTGGAAAATGTGATTCTTTGTCATGGCAGGAGGCTACACGGGATGACCAGAGGGCTCCTGTGACTTTTAATTCCAGCTGGATTAGGAGATATTTTCTCTTAAAAAGAAAATATCATATGGCAGAAGAGGAACTTCTCTTTGGGAAGATAGAAATGTAAATGGGCTTGCAAGAGATACAGCTGTTTGGAAGAGGAAACAGAAGCTCAAGTTTAGAGCTTTGAGAAATGCTCATTTTTGCCTGCATGCAGCTTGATGGCTATATAAAGAAGTAAGTGTCAAAGTTTTGAGATGAGCAGGCAAAAATAAAAGCTTGTTCTGAATGAAGCCAAATCCCAGGCAGGGACTGGCCCTGAAGCCTTGGGAAGGCGGTTTCAGGAGCTGGGTTGTCTGTTGGAGCTGGTGGTCCCATAATTGATCTGCCTTACCCTGACATCAAGTCTGGGGACAGCTGCTTAGAAATGAGTACTTTTGCAATATGTTTTTCACATTCTTGGGCAGAGAGTGTATAAATACACGTGAATGTGCAGCCTTGAATTCTTTGGGTCTGTGAGTTTGGAAAGATCCAAAGAAAGGTTAAAACATAGCAACTCGGATTTCTGAATGCAAGGGATTTTTGAGGATTTCTGCCTTTATTGTGTCTCAATAATAGGAACAGCTGGTTATGGGCACAGATTCTGAATTAAACAAAAGCTGGGCCTCTGCCTCAGCTGCGGTGTGGCTTTCTGCACGGCTCCAACACGTCAGGATTTGAGATCCCTGCATGTGCCGTAAGAGCTTAACTCCCTCCTGTTAACAGCACAGTTGCTCCAGTTGGGTCCCTTAAAAGTTATGAAAACCTCATCTAAGCTAAAATCAGTAGCATTAAGGTTCAGGGGACCACTTTCCTCTAAGGCACACATTAAAAGTTGGGTCTTGAAAGCTTTGTAGTGCAATGTGAAAGTAGTAGCTGTCCCAAGGAATGTATTCAGTAGCTAATGTGTGTGTTGATTCCTGTTCTGGACCTTTAGCAAGTATAAAAGGCCTGAGATCTAATACCCCCAAGCGTCAGCAGTTGCCCAGCAATAGCAGAGCTTGTTCCGCTTTTGGGCACTGTATTTCACTCCTCAAGAGACAAGTATTTTATGGAGGAAAGAGCGAATAAGACAGACCACAGCAACCCTATAGCCCAGGCCTGCATAAGAACAGGGAACTGATAAGCTAATTTATGGCTAGATAAAGAAATGACTAAAACACCATCAAGAACCTTCCTCGACCTGATCACGTGAGCAAAACGTGCCAGCTGGCAACACAGCAGAGTTGTAACTCATATATACCTATGTCTGCTGCTGCAGTCCCTTCCAACTGTGTCCCTTGCACACATGCATGCTGGAATATTTCCCCCCAAAGCTGCATTTAAGCCTATTTTGAAGCTGTCTGCTTTGAGAAGTGGTCAGTGGTTGCTCGCTGACACTTGGTGCTAACAGTGAAAAAGCGATTTAACAGTACGCTGGACTTTTGTTCTGTTTCTACATCGCAAGGCATTTGTTTGATCCCCCTTAGCTGATGGAAGCTGCTAAAACAGTTTAATCCTTGCACGGTCTTGTTATCAGGAAGAGAATCGACTTCTTTTGGTAGGCCGCGGAGAGAAAAACATTAATCTGAAGTGGTTTGCACGGCTCTGAAGCCTGAAGTATTCCTGGAGCTGTCAGGAGAGGTAAGAGGCAGGGGAACAGCAGGAAATGGAAAAGAAAATAGAGAAATCCCAGAGTACACCCTGTAAACTTGTCTTGGAGCTTTATTCCGGCGTACAATTACAGCTTTTACTTGTTATGGCATTATTCTAATACGCTACCACTCAAATTATAAATACAAGAGCATTTTAAGTGGCATACCCAGCGGAATTAGAAACATGTCAGCTGTAATCAATGCAGCAAATGATCATCATCGCTGCTCATGTTCCCAGGGACAGAGCAGTGTGAGCGCGGGTCCTGTGGTCAGTATAGTGCAATAAAAAAGCACTTTTTACAGGTACTTGAAACACTGGTTCTGACTCCATTTAATCCAAATTCATTTTTTTCCTTAAAAAAAAAAAAAAAGGAAAAGAAAATCTCTGCATGTGCTTTTCCAAGTCTAAAACTTGTGGATATGTGTCCTTGATTCAAACATTCGTTAGTGCCAGCGGGAAGTAATGTGTTTTTGGGACCGTTTATAGGCCAAGAATTGCACAACTCCAAAAGCTTAGCGGTAATGGATGTCATTTGCAACGGGGAAACGAATGAACAGCAATGCTAAAACTAATCTACTGCCATTAGCCATGGGAGGGAAATGCAAGGAGGGCTGCAAAGCGTGCCAGAGCAAATAGAGTTTATTAGAGTTATCACTCTTGCAGGCTGCCTTTGTTCTGTAATGCAGACCCCGTTATTGCCTTCGTCTCCCAGGGAGGTGGCAGTGCCCCTGTTCTGCCCGCAGGCAGTGAAGACTTGCATTTGAGCCCAGCACCACCAGACCCCTGTGCTGGACGTGCTTTGCCCGGGGGTTTTGGTAGCCCACCCGGGTCTCCAGGCCTCCGTGCATTCCTCCTTCTTGCTCTTGACGGGATACGTGGCTGGCCACATGCACGTGCATGAGCCAGACTGGCCTGCAGTGCTTATGCTTTGCTTTATTGGCCATGCTACAAGAGATATTTTTCTTTAAGAAATAAATAAATGCTTCATATCTGAGCATTCCTGGAAAAAGAGGACGTGTCAAACCTGGGCCAAAGCCATCTAAACCCGTTTTCTAGTTTTGCACATGGTCTCAGCTGTTGAGCTCTACAAAAGCATTTGCAAAATGTTGCCGGCACGTTAAGGGGGTTATTTGCGTGTGGTTGGTTTTGTTTCATTTTCCCTCTCCAAGGGAGGCCGGTACGAGCGGTGCAAGCGTCGAGGGCACCCTCGCTCACCCAGCCGGGCTCGGCGGGTGCCGCGGGCAGAGCTGTTTGCCTTGGCACTTCGGGGGCTTTGGGCTTCGGTCGCCCACGGAGCGCCGGGACGGGCTGCAATCCTGCCCTTCTTTAGCAGGGCCAGAATTTGTAAAAGTCAAACTGGAAACACGCCCCGAACCTGGGAAGGCTGCAGAACATGAAGGCGTTTGTAAACTAATGTAATTACTTCCCTCGGTGCCTTTGAATGAAGTTGGCTCCACTTTAAAGACTTTTTCCTGCGCTCGATTTACGCTGCGTTCTTTCCTCTCCCCTGGTTTCTTTCTCTCTTCCCTCCTCCCCTCCCTTTTAGCTCAGAGGAGTTATTAATTTCCCAAACACGTATCAGCTTTTGTTCAGGAGTCTCTTCCTCAAACCGTGCTGTGCTTGACCCGCTCACCACCACCTCCTCCTTTTGAAGACCGGAATAACACCTTGGGAAGCGCAGCCTCGGTGCCGAGATGGGTATCTGCTCCGCCGCGGAGCATCGCCACAAGGACGAGGGCAGCACGGCTTGGTGGCATCATAAGGAGTCTGTCACCTCTTGGCCTCACGCTGCCCACATCCCTCCTGAGCTTCTGCTGTGCTGATGTGACTGGAGGTGGCAAGTGAAGGGATGACAGGGGACAATCCGGAGTGAAGTCTGGCGCAGCCCCTCGAGTGGCTCGTGTGTGCAATGCTTCTTTGGATGACCACAGTGGACCTGCTGCAGCAGCAGGACGTCAAGCTGCTGCATTGTGTGGCACAAGTATTTAATAACAAAGCAGTTCAGCGTGCTGCACAGTTCAGAAAGGATGTGTTGTCCGGCGTGTTTGGGCAACAGCAGCCCACTGTTTCCTGAAGTGGATGCTGCTCATGGTGAAGAGCCCCTAAGGCAGGTGAAGAGGCTTCCACTGATACCTGCAGGACCTGGGTCAGGCCTGGTGGCAGCAACTGCAGGGCCCACCAGCTCCCAAGGCTCGTGCATGCTCAGAGTGAAAGCTGGATGGAAAAGCAGCTTATTTCCATGGAAAATACTGACCTTTTGTTCCAAGGGAAAGTGCAGACTGAGCAGTTTCAGTTTTCCGGCGATTTAACATTTCTGCAGATCTTTCTCCATGAGAAGCTGGATTTCTCTGCATATTCCCCCTTCCCTTTCTTATATTTCCCTAATGTCGAGCATGGGCTGCTCCTGTTCCTGGGCTGCTCTGGCACTCCAAAGCTCAGGGGCCCCTGGCCAGACCTCTGGCAAGCGACATCTCCATGGGACATGAGCAGCCCTCTCTGCTTTTGTTCGGTGTACGAGGGTCACAAGTGGCACGGACAGGTCAGCAAGTGTCTCCGCTCCAGGCCCTCCACACGGGTCGTCCCGCCGAGCTCATGTGGATCCAAAGCAAAGCCAGTCAGGGTGTTGCAGGCAGGGCAGGCAGGTTGGAGCCTGTCGTGTTTGTTTTGTTGTGTTTTCCCAACCGGATCGCCCAGCCCTGCAGAGCTATGTTGCTAGTGTGACGGGAGCTGCTTCACGCAGACCTACGGAGACTAAATGGAAAACTTCCCGGAGGAAGCGGGAAAGGCGCTACGTCCATATCGCGCTGTCGGACCGCCGGGAAGGCAGCTCCCAGCCCCTCCAGGACCTGGGTGGCAGAGAGGAAAGTTTGCATCTCCTCTTCCCTCTTAGGGCTTCCCTCTTGCACCTCACTGCCGCGTGGACCTGCGCAGCCCGATGTGTCTTGGCAGCTCCTCCATAAGAAGTCGCTCTTGGATTCTGCCAGCTTCCAGCACACGGTGGGCACAAGGACTTCGGGGCAAGATCGGAAAGCAGCCAAACCTGAGCACAGGTGAAATGGAGCAGCCCATCCATGTGGGGAATTCAGCGGAATTTTGGAGAGCTCAGCTACGGACAAGCCATGCAAACTTGGAGAGTTCACTCACCATCCACATGTTGCAAATAGTCCTTTGCAGTGGGTATATTTGCTGCTGTAGGTAGACTGTCATAGGAATTAAGTGTTTATAGAGCTCTTTGATGTCCTTGGGTGAAGAATGCTCTACAAATGCAAAGTAAGTATTCTCTTGTTCGTAGTTTAGCATAACAAAATACTTAGCAGCCTGCCTTTCTTCTGCAGTTTCCATAGCTGATAGGTCCGTTCAGCTGGGCCTTGGCAAAACAAATTCAGGTGGCATTTGCTCAGCACGTTCCTCAGAGCAGTTCCCTTGCCAGCAGTGCTGCAGAGTGGAAGTTTGTTAAAAATATCCCTTTCCACAAAACCTGGTGGCAGGAAAGCTGGACCGTAGGGTCCATTTCGGAGAGAAATACCGCAGAATGGAGAGGTTGGGAGGAAAATCAATTGCAAGCCCTAAAGGCTCTCAGGTAGCTGCACAGGGGAGCAGCCACCCCCGCTTCCTGCTGCCTTTTCCCACCAAATGTCACAGGGGGTTTCAGAGCTGATCCTCAGGCGGGTGGTATCATCCCGGAGCTGGTGCCTTTCCCAGCCCTCAAGTGAAAGTCCAGGTGTGGCAGCCGGAGCGGAGACGCGGGGGTGCAGGATGTGCGTCCTCTCTGCGCTGCCACCGCGTCCTCCGGCAGCGGGACATGGGTGCTGCCTTCTAGCTGCACATTCCTCAGCCTTCCAGCAGATCTCCATGAATTGCTTGGGAGAAATAAATAAAAAATATAGCAAGAAAGAAAAAAACTAGAGGGTTTTAATGGAGGCTGAAGCAGTTGGGAACAGCGAGGGTGCCGGAGCCTTGTAACCCGCTCTGCCGGGGCAGGTGCTGACACATCCTCACCGCCCCGCGGAGCATGAGAACACGGGGGAGGCTGGCGGAGCAGACGGTAACGCGCCGCCGCCGGCACCGCTCTCGGTCACGCTTGCTGGGGGGAAAATATATATATATGTATATTAAAAAATTGACGTGTGATGCACTTTGTTTTTGCGCTTTGAATAACCGGAGGGCCCAGGTCCAAAGGGACTTTTCCCCCTCCTCCGCAGCTGCTCTCCGAGCGCTGCTGCAGTCCCCTCTTCCGCTCTCTCCAGGTGCACCAGTACTACAGCTGCCTCCCCGAGGACAAGGTGCCCTACGTGAACAGCCCCGGCGAGAAGCTGCGCATTAAGCAGCTCCTGCACCAGCTGCCGCCGCACGACAATGAGGTGAGCAGCGCCAGGGGAGGGCACGTGCCCGATCCCGGGATCCCTCTCCGCTCTCCCCGCTTCCCGGGAAGCTTGCAGCTTGCTCACCGTCTAGATGGATGCACTTCCCTACCCATTGGGACTGTTTTCGCGGGTGGTTTAAAGTTAAGTTGCCATTTTCGTTCTTAAAATTACCTTTATTTAGTTTTCTGGGGAAAAAAAAAAAGTCTTTCTGCACCCTTGGAGGCCAAAGCTGTGTTAAAAGTGTCTTGAGGTGCGGTTGAAATCAGTTGGAGCTCAATTCAGTGCAAGCTGGAAAAGCTTTTCTTCCTTTGCAAGCGCAGGCACAGAGGAGGTGTTTTCCCCTGACTGTGAGTTAGGAGCTGTAAGAGCCTGAAACAGCTGAATTCAAGTCAAAACCAGCCAGAGAAAACAGAAGCGTTATTACATCTTGCAAGGAAAGCTGCCGGGCAGCCAAAAAGGTCCGACCTTTGCTGTCCTCTTCTTGCTGGCGTGAATGTCAGAGCCTGCAGGACTTCCCTATGCGAGCAGCAAATTATTTCCTTGCCGTTTTTTGGGAAGCAGCTTGGGAAAATACATGCCGGTGACTTGTTCTTTGATCTAGGGGAGGTAGTGGCACCCAACCTGCAGCACCTTCCTGGCAGGAGCTGAAAACTCCAGGCTGACAGCTGGAAAGAGCAGGAAAAATACATGGAAAAGCTTTTAGTGCTCTCGCAAGCAGGAGGCTCCATCCTGTGCACTTTTTTTTTTTTTTTTTTAGCAAGCTGGCAGGAGGTTTTGGCCCATTGGGAGGGAATTCTGGCTGGGTTTGTCATGCACCTGAGTAATCCTGCTCATTTCCCTGAGCCTGGTCTCCAAACAGTGAGCAGAGGCAGGACTAGGCACTGCTGCAGAATGTGACCTTCCTTGGCTGCTGAGTCGTGTTCCCAAAATGTGGTCAGCCAAGGACTAAATCTGCAAGGTGAGAGTGTCTAGGGAAACCTCATTGTCTTGTAAGGTCTGGGAAAATTGCTGCATTTGTGGTTTATATCCTTTTATTTTCCATTCTTGCTTACTGCCTTCCCACACAGAAATTTAGCCAACATGCAAACTTTACCTTATGACAATAACTGGAACTCCTTCATTTGCACCAGAAAAAGGGGGCTCCTCTCTAGAAAAGACTAAAAAATTATATTGAGGCCGCTGTCAAACTTCTGCTGGAGACTGGGGGAGAAAGCAGGAAAATCAACAGTTATTGCTGAGTCTGGGTGATACACAGGTGCTGAGACATCAGAGTTTCAAGATATCTGCAAGTTTTCCTACAAACCCAGCACCTAGAGGGCAATCTTCTTCCTTCCCTGTGTCTGTCTGTTCCTCTCCAAATTTTGACCAAACCCTTTGATGACTAAAGTCAACACAACTCCATTTTATCTGGCCTAAGCTAAGCTAAGGGCTGGGTTTGTTTGTAGCCCACTGTGCCTACGTCAGCTTGCCGTTTAATGCCACAGTTCAATAACCGCTTAATGCCATTTAATAACGACAGTTATATCTTAGAAGAGGGTCCTAGGCATGGTCACATGGTGATTTTCTTTCTTTTTCTTTTTTATTTGTGGATCCTTGAAGTGATTGCTGTTACAGATTGTAGGTACCTGCTGGAATTCCGGCTATGGAGTTGGCTTCATGTGTGAATCAAGTCTTCATTTTCTTAGTGCCATGGAACAGGTTTGCAGAGCCCATGGGGCTGCAGATCCCTGCCGGGCAATCAATGACCCCTGTAATACCATATCTAATGTATGCTTTTTAGGTTCGCTATTGCAACTCCTTGGATGAGGAGGAGAAGAGGGAGCTCAAACTCTTCAGCAATCAAAGGAAGAGGGAAAACTTAGGGAGAGGCAATGTCCGACCCTTCCCCGTAACCATGACCGGAGCCATCTGTGAGCAGGTGAGCAGCAGCTCGTGGTAGAGCGAGTAGGAGCAGATCTGGAGGGCCTGGGTGAGCAGTGTCCACCCAGCAGCCATGAGTCAGCCAAGGAAGAGCACCCATGGTGTTTGATGACTGAAGTGGGCATTGTAGATGAGTCCAATTCAAGTCTTTGGTCCTCCATCCCATGGCTGCTGTCCTTCAAGTGCAGTGTGTGGGGACAGAAGGTTGACATGCTGACCACACACTGGGTTTCCATGGAGTGAAGAGGCACCAGAAAGCAGGGGGATCTTTCTCAGAGCTGTGAATTAGCCTTGGCCTGATGCTTTTGCACTAGCCAGTGACAGAAGCCGTGGCACATGGGCTCTCATAGACATGGTCTCCCCAGACTCACATAAAACACGGTGTTTCTTCTGACAGTGCGGGGGCCAGATCAACGGCGGGGACATGGCCGTCTTCGCCTCGCGAGCGGGACATGGCGTTTGCTGGCACCCCCCTTGCTTCATCTGCAGCGTCTGCAACGAGCTGCTCGTCGACCTGATCTACTTCTACCAGGACGGGAAGATCTACTGTGGGAGGCACCACGCCGAATGCCTCAAGCCCCGGTGTGCGGCGTGTGATGAGGTAAGAGTGGGCCAAGTTCCTGCCCCTCTTCTAGGCTTGAGTTTAAGCTCTGCCACGGCAGATCAGTCCAGTGGGGTCAATTTAGCGTGTTTCTAAGGTGAGAGGGGCTTTTGTTAAGCAACTGACCCATAAGGAAGAAGGAAAGCACCTGGCCAGGCAATGATTTGAGCCTGGGAGCTGGACTTGGGCTGTAGACAGAGGACCTTGCTCTTTGTGAGCTGGACAGAAGTGGCATATCCTGCTTCTGTATGTTAAAGTTAGCATTAGTAATGCACATCCTCTGGCTCACAGTGTGGACACAACAGGGATGCTTCCCCCTAGGTTTGTCCCAGCTCGCGTAGCACCCAGCATGGTGACACTGGGTGCATTAGCACAGTCTCCACATGGAGATGTGTGGGGAGAGCATGGGAAATCTGGTGATTTGGGTTGGTTTAGGGCTCCTGCCAAGTTTTCCTTGAGTTTCAAGTTTGCATCTGGGGGAGTTACTCTGGGATTTTTAGCTGAAATCTGACTAGAGTTACTATAAGATCAGCCCTGGATTCACACAGGGAGCCTGGGAGATCTTTCCATAAGAATTTCCTGTACCAACACACCCATGCCATGTCATTTTAGCCCATTTCTACCTGGCGTTGTTTCCTTTTCCCAGAAGACAACTCTGGATAGGATGAGTGCTGGGTTTCTTGCAAGCAGATAGTGCTTGAGGATCCACCGAGGCTTCAGTAGAGGAGATTAGAGGGATGCAGGGAGCCAAACAAATGGAATACAAAGCACATACAGAAACCCATGCAGAGCTGACCCTGAGCGTTTCTCAAGTGTCAATCTCACTTTTTAAAAGGCTGGCAAAGGAAATTGTTCTGGCTTTTAAACTTATGAAAACCATAGTGTGGAAAACCATATGTACTATAAAATACCAAGTCCCATCCATGCAAGCATATAATAGTAAAAATCCAAGGCTGTGTGCACATCAAATATAAAGAACATTGACGTATGTATCCAATTAAATTTGTAATGTTACCAGTAAGAAAAACAACTCCTAACCATTCAACTGCCCCTATTTCCTGATGGTTTAGGCTGGGTAATTTTTCTTCATGTACTTTTTAATCCTTGCAAATTCTCATACAAATCTTTCCTTTGACTTCTCTAACACTCTGTTTGCATCAAGAAATCCAGTAGTAGCTGCAAGGAGGGGTGACTCGGGCTGTTTCAGGTGGCTTTTGCACTAGTCCTTGGCTCTCTTCTGTGCCCCTGTTTCCCCATTGCTTTAATGACTGTCACCACCTTTATAAAACAGCGCACAGCTGAAGATGGGGAAGGGCCATGTTCAGTGTCACCTCTCCCTTCCCCAGAGCTGCCATTTTTTGCTGTTTTTCCATCTTTTGTGCGCAGCTTCCCTGTCTCAGCACTGGGTAGAGGTGTAATAAATGGCTGTTCTGTTGTTTGAGAGTCCACCGGATCAATAAGTTGTTTATGAGGGTGTTTATTACTGCCATCGATCCCTCCTGCTGCTGTTCTCCTGAGCACCCACCCTCAGGCCACGTTCCTGGGAGATGTTCCTTAGCTCCCTATCTTCACTAACGCGGTCCTAAGGCGCTTGCATTTTAATGCCAGGCTCCTCTGGGGATGGTTTCCTTGGGAAATGTCTGGGGGCAAAGCCAAACCAAGCGAGATTCCCAGCAGGTTGGGCGCAAAATGCCGGGATTTGGTTTGCAGCTCAGTGGTGTCCACGGCCCGGTACCCTCACTGGCTGCATTTGCACTCCCTGTTTCTTTCCTCCCCCTTCCCGCAGATCATTTTTGCTGACGAGTGCACCGAGGCCGAAGGCAGACACTGGCACATGAAGCACTTCTGCTGTTTCGAATGCGAGACGGTGCTGGGGGGCCAGCGGTACATCATGAAGGACGGCCGGCCGTACTGCTGCAGCTGCTTCGAGTCCCTCTACGCCGAGTACTGCGACACGTGCGCGCAGCACATCGGTACGGCACCGCCGCGGGGACAGCGCGGGGACGCCCGAGGGACGTCCCCACGTCGTGGTGCAGACAGAGCAGCGTTCACAGCGGAGGGGAGCAGCGCCCGGCCCGTTCCTGGCAGCGGGAGCTGTTTCATTAAGTCTCTGGCAGCAGGCCCGGAGGTTTTTTTTGCCTCCCGGCACAGCCGGCCCCGTCTCCCGTTGGGAAATCTCCGGGGCCCGGCGCCTGCTCCGCTGCTCCGTGCGCGGAGAGGAGGCCTCACGTGCTGCAGAGCCTGGCTCCCCCGGGAGGCTGTGGCGGTCACGGTTTGCTCAAACCCCTGCTTTTTCCAGGGATGAAAAGCAAGGGCAGATTTTATCCCCTTTTTTGTGGTGGAAGAGGGATTTCTTGAAACAGAGTGGAATATAAGAGAGCAACCTCAGGAACTATTAAGACTAGGGAAAGCTTTCTCAATCCTGCATTTCTCTGCCTAATTTAATGTTGTTTTTTTTTTTTTAAATAGCATTTTCCTTTAAACAGCCCGGCTCTTTTAATTTCAGAGTCTTACCAGCCAAGCTTGCTGAAGGATTGCATGGCTTAATGAGCTACTAGACAGAAAAGATGTTTGTTCATTAGAAATCATTATTGTTTCTCTTTGCCTTTTTTTAATTAAGCCACAGATAGATGTTCTCAGACAAAAAGAAATAATGCATTGAGGTCGAGCTGCGGTTCCAGGACAAGGATATTCAGTGTTTTAAAATGGGTTTTCTGCTAGAAACTAGCTATTTTTTTTCTCTATGCACCGGTTCATTGTACCACATTGCAATGAGATTCCTCTTGCAGTGGTTAAGGAGGACTTTGAAGCAGCCTCCCTGCGCTCTGCAATCCCTCTGCCACTTTACTGAGTGCATTTGCAGGTTCCTTTGGTCTGTCCATCTAGATGAGCTGCCACGTTTGCACGAGACCCGAGCAATTTGCAGGCTGACGGGAGAGGAAAATGAAAAGGTTTTTACCAGATGGCAAGGGGGACATCGCGGGGCTCCAACAAAGCGCTCGGAGGCCGCATTCGCTCGGCCCTGCTGCACCTTCATCCCCAGAGCCGCAAGGAGCAGCAGCTGCCCCATCTGTCACCCTTTGTGTCCTGTTCCTGGCCCTCAGCTCGGGCTGGTAACAACCAGGCACACAGTAAAAGATTTATCTTTACAAAAGGCGAAAAATAATTAAGCCTGGCTACCCTGTGTGTGCAACGAGCTCCTTGTAGCTGCACAGAGTCAGCTCACATGTAGTTGAGCTGGTGCAGACACCTCAGAGGTGTCATTTTGGTGTAAACCTGCTCATTTGGAGCAACGAGGGACAACAAACTGTGAGCAGTGACCACGGTGGGTTACCCCAAACAGCCGCAGGTGCCTCGGGCTTTGAATCAGAGCTGGGTTGTGCTCTAGGGTCGCTGGGCGAGGAAGACGTGGATGCTTTTCCCATGGGTGACTTCAGGTGATGGAACAGGGAGCTGATTGAATCCCACCCACTGTCTGCCAGCATAGCACTTCGCTGCTTTTATAAAAGCATTTCGCTCGTTATAAGGGGAAGGAGAAGAGAAAAAAAAAACAATTAAGCTAAAGCAAATCTAGGTTGGAATAAAACGCCCCATTAATACAGTGTTAGTTTGCGAATCCCCTGGCGGCAGCAGTCCCGGGGGCTGCAGCACGAGGTGTGCGATCCTGCCCTGCTACGCGGCTCTGAGGGTACGCCCCATTAATACAGTGTTAGTTTGCAAATCCCCTGGTGGCAGCAATCCCGGGGGCTGCAGCACGAGGTGTGTGATCCTGCCCTGCTACACGGCTCTGAGGGTGGCGCAGATTCCCCCGCACGGTTTGGTTGCAGAGTTTGTTGCTGTTGTTTTTAAGATAATCAGCACGTTATTGCTTTGACTTGAAGACCCTTATGGAGAACTTCTTGCATTCCTCTGCTTTATGATCAGAAATATCCCTATTTAATATGAAGTAGCTTGAGGCTGCTGCCTTTTCCAGTATGGAGCAAATCTTTGGCAAAAGCCGAGAACCTGAAAAGAATTAGGAAGGGTCTTAGTTTCAGTCGCTGGAGAAACCCAGCTAGCCCAAGGTGTGTTTTGCTCATGTGGAATGGCTGCTCAAGACGAGGGTTAAGCGACGGGCCCAGAAAGCTTCAGGCAGAGAGCACTCGACTTCCAGGACGTGGCTTGATTCTGACGCTCTCTGTGTGTTTCTCGCCCTGCTGAAGGCATCGACCAAGGCCAGATGACGTACGACGGGCAGCACTGGCACGCCACCGAGACCTGCTTCTGCTGCGCTCAGTGCAAGAAGTCCCTGCTGGGCCGCCCGTTCCTCCCCAAGCAAGGGCAGATCTTCTGCTCGCGCGCGTGCAGCGTCGGCGACGACCCCAACGGCTCCGACTCGTCGGACTCGGCCTTCCAGAACGCCCGTGCCAAGGAGTCCCGCCGCAGCGCCAAGATCGGCAAGAACAAGGGCGGCAAGGGCGAGGAGAGCGTGCTGAACGCGTGCGGCCAGCTCCAGGTGACCTCCAACCGCCTCTCCGCGGATGTGGACCCGCTCTCGCTGCAGATGGACCTGCTGAGCCTCTCCAGCCAGACGCCCAGCCTCAACAGGGAGCACCTGTGGAGGAGCAGGGAGGAGCTCTACCATTACGGGAATAAAATGGAGCAGAGTCAGTCCCAAAGCCCTCTGCAGCTTCTCGGTCAATGCAATATAAGGACCTCGTACAGCCCCAGCCAGGTGCCAGCCTCCCAGCCAGACTTATGGGCTAAACATTTCAGCAACCCCAAGAGAAGTTCCTCGCTGGCGATGAAGGGGCACAGCAGCAGCTTCATCCAGGACTGCAGAGAGGACTACTATTCAGGAAGGCTCCGCTCACAGGAGAGCTACAGCGATATGTCCAACCAGAGCTTCCCCGAGACCAGGGGCAGCATGAAAGTCCCCAAGTACGAAGAGGAGGAGGAGGAGGAAGGCGGGATGCCCACACAGCAGTGTCGGACCCGGCATCCCATCAACGCACTTAAGTTCACGGAGGACCTGACACCCACGGAGCAGACTCCGCGGGGCTCCATGGAGTCCCTGGCACTTTCCAATGCCACCGGTAGGTCCCCACGGCACGGGCAGATGGGACAGGGGAAACGGACTGGCCCAGGAGCACGTTGGGGTGATGATCAAAGGTTTGGGCTGCCAATTGCCCTTATTGCATGTCAAAACATCCCCAGGACATGTGGTCAGGAGAAGGAGCAGCCTCCCGAGTGGAGGGAGCTTGCCAAACCAAAGGGACACGTGGTGGTGACAAGGGAAGGGACACGTTTGCATATGTTCCACGCCACTGCATGGGACAGGGCCATGTGTGCATGACTGGTGACGCCCTTGTCTTGCCATCCAGGCTAAACGTAACCCAAACATTTCCTCCCTCCATCAGGGATCTCCCAGGTTTCTCCAGGCACCTGAGGGTGAGGCTGGAGGGTTGCTCCTGCTCTCTGGTGCTCCCTGCACACTCGGAGCCTTAAGAAAACATATTTGGTAATGCGAAAAACCTCTTTTACACATTTAAAAGAAAGAAAAAAACCAAGACTGCTCCCTTGGGCTGCGTTAAGCCCTTTGCAGGCGCAGCCTCCCCGTGGAGGCTGAGCGCGTGGTGCCTGCCGGGACCCTCGTGCTCTGCCTGGCTTTTCCTTGCTCGACCCTTCTGCGTAGTGCAAAACAAATGTTTCCAAACTCTTTAATCCTCCCCTTTGCAAGGAGGGGAAGAAGCAAGGCCAACTGCTAAAGCAGAGACAGATCCAGCACTCAGCATCTAAAGAGCTGTTGCGAGCTGCCACGGAGGGCTAAAAATATTTCTAAATGCTTTGAAGCTGGCCCAGTTAACCCCTTCTGCGTGTTGTGCAGTCATGAAGCATGTTACTAGTTAAGCCAGATTCCTTCCCCTTTAAACACAGCTCTTATTCTCACTTCTCATCAGGGGCAGGGAAAAAAAATGGGCAAGACACTTTTCTTGTTCAGCTGAGCCCTTTTCCCACGAATGCCTCCTAATGAAATGCTCTGTGGCCATCTCACCCCAAATGTGTTTGGGTTTCGTGGTTGCAGGAGTGTGTGCATTAAGAGTAGGATATCCAGTGGGTATCAGGCTTGGTTGGGTGCAGAGCCCCACACAACCGTGTTTTTCTGGAGCTTGCAGTAGTTTATGTCATTGGATGACTGCACTTCTCTGGCACAACTAACACCTTTTGCTCCAGAGTGCCTTACAAAAAACTTCTTGGAAAACAAAATCCCAGATGTGATGTGGCTCCCCTGGCGCTTTCCCACTGGAGCCAAGTGTTGTGTGGCTGCAGACATGTGCACCCACCGCTGCAAACACGCGTCTGTCTTTCCCACTTGCATCCCATTGCGAGCAGCCCGGAGGGTGTCCTGCACCTCCAAGCCCCCCACCAGGGTTTGAGACCATCTACACATCCCTACGTGGGAAAAAGCGTGAGACAAGGAGCTAACGGGATGGAGGGGTAGTTGCTCAAGCAGCTTAAGTATCCGTAGGAGAAGGAGAGACCTGACGTGGAGAGGGAGGAATTGCTCTAGGAAGGGACCTTCTTGGAAGCAAAGCCGCAGGTTTCCAAGGCAGCTCGCGCTGTTGAAACCCCAGTTGTGCAAACCCCCCGGAGTGCAGCCGGCCTTGAGCAACACCCAGCTCACAGGAGCAAGACGTGGGTATGGAGGTGGCTGTTCCCTACGTTGGAGATTAAGTGTAACAAGATACAGGGACACAGGTCATGGGACAAGGAGTTTAGCAACTCATATTTGGGTGAAAACTCATTCTGTCCTTCATTTTAGAAGTCCCTTTTTCAAAATGCAGAGGAGGAGATCCAGCAAAGGTACCCGGCTTCCCTACATGGCTAAAATACAAATTTCCCTGCAGACAGTCTCAGCGTTAATGACTCGGTTCTTTGCTGCTCTTTTGGAGAAGTTGCTCAGCATGATGAGGCTTGTAATGAATTTAAGCAGCACCTCTGAAGGGTGAGGTGATAACATTTTTATTAATGCCTCAGATGTAATAATTTTCCTTGCTTTGGAAGCTGTCTCTGCTCCAGCTCTGGGACTCCGCGCTGTGATAATAACAGGCAGCTCCTCCAGCATCACAGATGAAGGGAGGGAATTATTAACCCCTTTAATAGACAGCATCTGAGGATGGAGGGATTTGGTGACCTGCCCGTGATGATTTTATTTCTTTTTTCCTTTTGGAACCCAGGCAGGTTGTTAAATGGCAGCATTAGCTACGGGGTGAATTTGGTGGTGGGGTGTTGGCACAGGGACATGGGGATGCAGCACCCGGGCGCTTTGCTCTCCACCCTTCCCTGCTCCCACAGCGGCCAGGCCTGGACATAGCAAGCTCCGTGGCAAATACTTTGCAAATGAAAACCAGGCTGTGGTGCCCCTTGCTCCAGAAGGCCCGTTTCCACATGCTGAGCTCCCATAAATAACGCTGGGGAAGGGGAGCACAGAGGCTGCTCTGGGAAATTCACTCGGTGACTTCCACCCAGTGTGTCCTTTGCAAGAAACTCCAGGCTCTCGGCCATGCCAAAAAAAAAAAAAAAAAAACCCTTTGAGTTAATAACTCTGCGCAGTCGCTCCACCTCCTAAAATGAAATAATCAACACTGGATCCCTCTGATATTTTTATGGCATCGCTGAAAATGTTGTTTTTATAGGGAGCTGAAGGGCAAACAGTCCCCAACCTGCAGAGCACATGTTAAGAGCTGACTGATTCTTCCCCAGCAGCAGATTTCACAGTGATGTTTCTATTACAACTTAACCGATAATTAGCAGGGGATGTCAGTAAAAGCAGGTAACAACTGGGCGTGTAGTCCCTGTCCTCTGCAGGGAAGGCTGCCTCCCTTGACCAAGTGTTGTCCCTTTTTTTTCTCATGGGAAGGAGTATGATCCTCCCAGGGGTTAGTCACTTCCCAGGGGATGCTCAGTCGGATACAGGCTGTCCCCAAGGCGTTGGGATCCCCAGAGTGGTGCAGGTCTACGGGGTGCTCACATCATCCTCTGCAAAGGACAGGCAAATGCTCTGTGTTCTTGGCAGCCGACTTAGAACGCACAAGCTGGTTGCTGCTGATTCCAAGCAGCCTTTTCCACAGATGCCAGCTGGTCTAATAGCCCACTTAAGGAAGTACCTGCAGGCTAAATTTTATTCTCCCATAACAGTCTGTGCTGTTTGCAGAGAAGCAAGAGTGTTTTGGAGGTAAGCTCATACTGAATGGCAAGAGTGGGCATATGCAAAAGGAGAAATAGATTTTAAGTATTCCTTGAGAAAGTTTAGTTGGTAAAGGATAGCAGCAGTGCTTCATATCATCTCCCCTTCATGTGTTGTAGGTATAAATCCAGGGAAAAGAGCTGTTAAACTGGTGCAGCTGCAGTGTGGAATGCAATTGTGCGTGTATGGCGCAAGCTTTTCTCATCGTCTCTATTGTAAAATGCCCAAAGGCCCCAACTAGCTTGTTTTTCCAGGGCTAAACAACCATGATATATCCAGAAAAAAAGGAGAGAGAGAAAATGTATGAATGCACACGTCATCTTTGATCCTCGCACGATTGATTTGCAGAAAGGGACTTAACAACCTAACTGCTTATTTGTCTCCACTCCCCTTTTCTTCTTCAGAGGTTGAAAACTGTAAAACGACTAAAACAACCAAACTGATTCTCTTTGGTTTTGTAGTACAGAGGGAGGACTCCAGCTGAGGGAGCTGGAGACGAGCAGACTTGGGAGACCTTATTGCTCTCCACAGCTACCTGAAAGGAGGTAGTCCTGAGGCAGGGGTCGATCTCTTCTCCAAAATAACTACTGATAGGACAAGAGGAAATGGCCTCCAATTGCACCAGGGGAGGTTCAGGTTAGCAATCAGGAAGAATTTCTACATGGAAAGAGTGGTGAGTCCTTGGAACAGGCTGCCCAGTTGGAACAGGCAAGTGGTGGAGTCACCATCTCTGGAAGTGCTCAGGAAACGTGTAGATGAGGCACACGGGGACAAGGTTTAGCCAGCACGGTGGGGACGGGTTTATGGTTAGACTTGATCATCTTGAAGGTCTCTTCCAACCACAATGATTCTATGACCTCGATCTGGTATGGCAGCTTTAAAATGTGCGATGACCTTCCCAGCATTGGTGGTGGAGGGTGGCAGCCCCAGGCTGCACCCATCTCCTTGGTGTGGGGTGTGACGAGTGGCCAGGTGCTCAGCTCCACCTCTGCTATGTTGAAAGCCTCCTATTGCAATCCAGGGTGGCTGTTTGCATGTCTTTATTTCCAACCCTGGGCTCTCCGCACTCTTCCCAAGCTGATACTCGACCAGCCTTCTCTTCTCTGAGCTGAATTCTCCTTGCGGCAATTTGGAGGACCTGGAGGATAACGTGTTCCCCTCCTCTGTGCAAGCATTTCCTTGCATTTGAAAGCTGTTATTACATCCCCTTGAGCCTCCGTTTCGCTAGACTAAACAACCCCTCTTTCAAACTTTGCTCGTAAGTCATGTTTTGTAGATCGCATTTTTTAGACAAGCTGTTACTGCTGTCCCCTGCACTGGCTGCAGGCTCGAGCGCTCCTGGAGCTGGGGCTTCCCGGGGAGCACAAGGAGCATTTCCCGTGCTCCACAAGATCCTCCTGGCCTTCAGCAGGGAGGAGGCATCCCCGGCTCCTGGTGCATCTTTGCAGCTCCCTCGGGAGCAACTCGCCCCAGTGAGACAGTGGAGCTGATGCTTAGAGCAGCTTTCTAGCACGGCTTGGAAGTCACCTCCTTGGCCTGGAGCCTGGTGCTCCGTGAGCGCCACGCGGCACCCTGCGTGTCTGCAGGGATGCTCTGGCATCCCTAGGGCAGATAAAACCAAATTGGGGTCTCCAAAGAAAGCCAGTTTTGTAGGACAGGAGCAAAAGGAGCTTCTTCTTTCCACTGAGGTTCCCCTCGTTCCCTCCTGTGGTGCCAGCGCTCCTTCTACTTCACTTCAAACCCAGTGGGAAAACTCAACCTCGGCGAGTAGCATGAAATCCTGGGTGCTTTGTAAATGGATTTAGTTTAGACTCGGCAAAGCTCCTCACAGAGCTGGAGCTTCCCCCGGCTCCAGGTGGGCCGCAGGGGGCTGAGCTTTCCCCCAGGGCAGCTCATGGGTGCGCATGGGAGATGTGCTCGGGGCTGCGCTTGGGCTGCAAGCAATGTTTTCTCCCGGCGATTCCAGATCTTAAAAATGCATGTGCTTAATTATAACCAGGCTGTCTGGATGCTCTGCCGGGAACCCCCGCAATCTCCTGGCCATCAGAACGCGACGGGCAGCAGCTTCGGCGGGGATGAGAGGTTTGCCAGGATGGTGCCCACACAAAGAGCAGCTGCAGGAGAGAAGAGAGTCCTTTCCAAAACAAAATGCATCTTTTCCTTTTTTTTTTTTTTTTTTTTTTTAACCCAGCCTTTCTCTTCTCCTAGGGTTTTAAGTCACATAACTTTTCTCCACAGCCATAAAGTCAAGAAACATCTTGACTAAAGCAGCAAGTTCCCAGTATAGACTTTGCCTCTGGCAGCTGGGACACAGGAAATAAAGCCAAATGGTGGAAGAGCCAGGATAAAACATCCACCGTGGGTTATGCTGAGGTGCCAGAGCCCTTCCTGCTGTTAGAGAGTGTAGGGTCAGGTTGGGACAGGCGCTCCTGGAAAATTTTACCTGTTTTTGCAGCATCTGTTGATCGTTTCAAGGCCAATCCCAAGCAAGCCTGATGCAGGCAGAGCAGACCCTGCTCTTGTTAATGTTTGGCAGGCAGCAGCTAGTGCCCAAGGAGTTGAGCTCTTGATGAAATGTAAGCAGCTCTTATTAAGGAGGAGGAAAAAAAAAAAAAAAAGGAGCAGTTTATTCTTGAGTTGTGGGCTGGGTTGTTGTTTTTCTTAATTAATTTACCAAATCGTGAATTCTCGGTGATTGCACAAGGGGGTGTGCGTCACGGTGAGTGTCACGGGGTCAGGTCTGAGCCGGGCGAGCGGCGAGGAGGCGCGTGCCGAAGCAAACGCCGCCTTTCCTGGCCTTTCCTTTGGAAGGGCTCGCGAAATGCACCCTCCCAGGCTCCTAACACAGGCACTTGCTGCTGCCACTTGTCAAGCCTATGTGGAGAGGGTCAAAAAATAGCCAGGAAGCAGCTGGAAAGCTGAGGGCCTCGCTCGTGGGAGGATGCTGTGCTGGCTCCACGCGTCCCTGCTGTCCCCACGAAGGCTTTCCCAGCTCATGGAAAGCACCTTGTGGGAGATCAGGGGCTGGCAAGTGTGTGGGGAGCCCCAGCGGATGCTTTCCCAGGCAGGAATGTTCATGGGGACTCCGTGGAAAGCTGGAGCTGTCCCTCCTGGCTCCTCTCCACATCCGGCTCCCTGGATATCTGCAGCGTGCTGCTCTCGACCTGACCTTCCAGCTTTGTTTTCTACCTACAGGCAACTCCAGTGGGTGGTCTGTGGCTTTGCTGGGTTTTTTGCTCCTTATAAACTTCAAGCAGTGAGATAAGACAGTGCGAGCAGGGATATATGGTGCAGGCAGTGAGATATACGGTGCCTGGGGACAGGCGCCCTCCTCTTGCAGGCAGGAACCGTAGCAGGACAGTTTGGTGGCAGGGGACAAGCCCATGTCCACATGCACCCATCTTCACCTGACTGAGCATCACCTATGTGCACGTGGTCCTCTCACATGCGCTTGGGGCCTGGGGAAGAGTCTGGATTAGTTGGTGGCCCTGTTTTTGGCTCTGCTTTTTGTTAACTCCTCCCGAAGGCGTCATCCCTGTGCAAGGTGTGGGTGCTGGATCATGGCACCCTAGTTATTTCAGTGTGCAGGAGACCTCAGGTTACCTCCGACGCACGAGTTTGTCGTAGGATATCGCTAGTTATTCCTGTCAAGTTGCAGACAGCGTGGACATATGGAGAAAGAAGTCATGAAAAGCATCTACTGTTCCTTGGAGTCCAACTGAAAACACCTTAAATTGGTGTGATTTCCCCAAAGGGGGAACCGGCTGCTTTCTAAAAAAAAAGAAAATCAGCCTCTCGGGTGACTCTTTAGGAGGGCATCTGAAAAACAAGGTGTTTTTAAAGCAGAAATCCACAGTTTCAGACCAGCAGCAATCCACAGTTTCAGACCAAAACCAGGTCCTCTTGCTGCATCTGTGCTGGTAGAAAACTCGTTAACTCTCTTTCCTTTCCCCCCTTTCCCTGCAAGGGCTCTCTGCAGATGGCGGGGCCAAGCGCCAGGAGCATCTCTCCCGGTTCTCCATGCCGGACCTGAGCAAAGACTCCGGCATGAACGTCTCGGAGAAGCTGAGCACCATGGGCACGCTGAACTCCTCGGTGCAGTTCCGCAGCGCCGAGTCCGTGCGCAGCCTCCTGTCCGTGCAGCAGTACCCGGACGTGGAGCCCAACCTGCGCAACCTGGCGAGCCCCCGGAGCTACCGCGAG
>NW_010581925.1:60668-76786 GCF_000705375.1 Tinamus guttatus | reverse complement strand
CCCGCGAGTACTACGACCGGCTGGCGCGGGGCCGCCCGGCCCGCGAGCGCGCGGCCCACAGGGACCCCTACGGCCAGTGCCCGCGGACCGTGTCGGATCTCGCCCTGCAGAACCACCTGGGCGAGCGGTGGGGGCCCTACTTCGCCGAGTACGACTGGTGCTCCACGTGCTCCTCCTCCTCCGAGTCCGACAACGAAGGCTATTTCCTCGGCGAGCCCATCCCGCAGCCCGCCCGGCTCCGGTACGTGACCAGCGAAGAGCTGCTGCACAAATACGGCTCCTACAGCGTGCCCAAGTCCTCCACCTTGGGCGGCCGCGGACAGTTGCACAGCCGGAAAAGGCAAAAGAGCAAAAACTGCATCATATCCTAAGGGCATCCTTGCTGGGCACCTTCAGAGAATGTAAATTAAACTCACAAACTTGCACTGTTTTAGATCATGTAAGCGCTTTTGTTGTAACAAAAAGACCTGAAGATTCAGGATTTGTAAGAAGGTTGTAGACTCGCTTCTATAAGTAGTCATAATCGTGGGCACGGTGAATATATTTTGCACATCTTAACTTTTGAGGAAAAAAAACAGTTCACTTTAGCCTCTAATATTTACCTAGTAGTTTTTCCTCTCTCTCCTGATTAGTGCCACCCTTTAAAGTTTCAGTTACCACCGTTTACTGTAACCACCAGTTTACTAGTAGCTTTTGCTTTCCACCACGCTTTTGTTTTTCATTGCCTGTTTCGGTAAGTAATTTGTCTCTCAGACAGTGTGGGAGTCTAAGTTATTTCCATGATTGTTGTAAATGCAATGTAAATGAGAGTTTGGAGAAAATATTTTTGTATTTTGTAATATCAGAGGAATTTCTATATCTTAGGAATCACTGGGAAAACGCATGCACATTCATAACTGTTTTCAGCCAGAGCTAAGCAAATGATACTTTGGAATCTCCTTTTCATTTCATCATCAGATTTCTGAGGTATATTGATGAATTTTTGAGTTATTTGTTTGAGGTTTGGCTTTTTTTTTTTTTTAGTTTGTTTTGTTTCCTGGTAAATGAAGAGAACATTTTCTGATTCATTAAATCTTGAAGAGGCCTTGGTGGCATTTTGAAGTCTGCTCACACCTGTGATTTTCAGGTACTCTTTATCATTCAAAAAGAAGAATCCTGACAGTTGCAAAAGTGACTTTTTCTTTCTTTCTTTCTTTCTTTTTTTTTTGGTTAAACAGAAAAGACCAGAACTACCAAATGTCTGCAAAGTTGTAAATGACCAAAGCTGGAGAAGGAATTTTACATCTCTGTAGAGAACGCTGAAGTTACTAAACGTCGAACTATTATTTGGAGTAAATAAAAGTGTAATGGTGCAATTGTGTGATGTCAGCATGACGTTGTTTTGAATATAGACTTGTCTTATGGTGCTCTAGTTTCCTGGGTTATGTTAACTGCTGTTCATTACCAAGTGGAAGTTTCAATATTGCCTACTACCTAACGCGCTAGGAGAACGACTGCAAACGCCTCCCTGGGCTCTGCTCCTGCCTCTGGAAGAGGCGCCTCTTCCCAGAGCGGGATCGAGCCCCGATCCTGGAGCTAGAACAAAACCAACAGAAGCATCGACATGGTCGAGTGTTATATAAATAGGGCTCAACTGTAATTGTATTATGGTGGATGTGAGTTTTTTTCTCTGTATGCTTTTAAACCATGGAGGCACTGCCCTCGAGGGGTGTCCCGTGGGGTGCCCGAGGACCCGGGCCCCGGGCCCGAGCGCGGGCCCAAAGCGTCGCCTCCTCAAAGCAGCAGATGCAGGAGATGGTGACGACGGATGTCTCCATGCCACAAACTATTGCTAGGAATTTTTTTGTTGTTTGTAAAGGACAATGTGATAATTATTATTCCTTTAAAAAGAATTAAAAAAAACACTTAAGTATATTTAAAAAAAATGTTTTTTTTTTCCAGTTGGAATAAATGGAAATATTCATCCAAAGGGAAGAGTCTCCTGTGTATGTTTTTCCTTTTAAAGTGTGTTGCGTAGCTGCAAAGCACAATAACGTCTTTTAGTCACATTTCGCCTGTGTTATAATTGAAGATAAGGACGAACTTGGCTGTGGGTGGTGGTGAAGAGCTCCTGTGCGGCCCCTGCAGCCCTTCCCACCCCGACTGATCTTTGCAGCATTAAAAAAGAAGCCAGATCGTCAGCGTGTGATCAGTCTAGCTGTTCAGTATAGCTCAGCTGAAACCCATAGCACGACTCCAGTTTACCCTGAATGGGACTTCAACCTGTAATTTATAAATAACAGCCTTTTTCTTATAAAGATCGGGGATCTTGAGATGTTTTCCCAAACAGGCCTGTTAAGTAGGGAGGGGGTATTGCTCCCAGTGACAAGCGTGACACTAACTACGGGTTATTATATAATTGGGTTTTAATATGTGCAATTTAATTCATTGGCAGTGATTAAAAGCACAATGAACGATGTCTGTCAGACGCCAGTGCTGCCATGGGCTGAGCCTCCTGAGCAAGAGCCAGGGCTGTTTTTAGCTCTTTTTATGACACCCATGGGACACGGGACATGAAAAAGGATGGCACCTGCTGCTTCTTGGCTGGATCTTGGGGAAAAAAAGGGCTCAGCATCTGGACATTTCAGGTGAACACAGGGAGGGAAGGGCAAATGAATTGCTATGGATGAGGATTTTTCCCCCAAGCAATGACAGGAACCAACGCGGCTCCCAAGGCGGTCGTGGTGCAGGGTCTCCCCCCGCAGCAGCATTTGCCGCTGCAGATGGCTGGTGTATTTAATAAAATAATAATTATATAATATGATAATTATATGATATAATAATTAGATAAATAATAATTAAATAAAGAGTAATTATATGAATAACAATTAGATAAATAATATTTGGATAAATAATAATTAGGTAAATAATATATTGCCTGGGAGCAGAACAGACGAATTGGTGAGAGGAGGTGATCCCATGCGATGTTCCCCTCCACCGTGTCCTTTGCCCACAGAACACAAAGGTCTCATCACATTTTAGAAGAAAGACAGTGTTGGGAAGCGAACCAAAGCAGGAGGAATTTCAGCAATGAGTGCAAAAATACCAGGTTTCAAACCATTCTTTTTTCTTCTTCCTGCGTATGGCCTCCAGAAGCCCTATACGCTTCGATGCATGAGGAAAGAACATGATTTTTGTTGTTGTTGTTGCTAGCCTGTTTGGGCTATGATTAAACATTTCTGACAAACCCAGTGAGCTTGAGGGATGGAGCTACAAGCCTGTAAAATTGGGCTCCGCAGCCATCTGGCCCTGCTGGGTCACCTTTCTGCGCGCGGTGTGCGGGGTCCCAGGCGCCTGGCGTTTTCCTGAGTGTCTCAGAGAAATTCATAACTTCACTAAATGAAAAAATATGTATTTTTAATAACATATAAAATATTTTTATATATAGTATATAAAATGATCAGGTGTGTTGCTCCCACGGTTTTCTTCTGTCTCATAGCGCAGTCTCTGGGAGCAGCTCGGTGAGACTCAGCTGGCGAGTACAGATGACCTAAGAGTTTCTGCTGGCTTTGTAAAAAAGAAAGAAATAAATAAAACCTCTAAATAAAAGACACAAAGCATGATGAAAGAGGACAGGCCACACTCCTGTGGGTGACAAAGAGGCGCTGCTGGCTCTTTCAAGGCTTCTTTTGCCTCCAAGGGCAAAGCTGTGGGGTGCTGCTTGCTAGCAGCGGGATGACACGGAGCAAGCGGTTTCCTCCGTATCCCTGAAAATGATGGATGAGGCAGTAAAACCTGCCCAAGCTCTGGTGATGGCACCTGGTCTGCAGCCCCTGGCTGTGCAAAAGCCACCAGGCCTCCAACCTGCCTGGATAAATTGTGCCTTGGTACATGGATTTGGGAAGGATCCTGTGAGCTGCTCCCATGCTCAGGCTAATCTCAACCCCGGGCTTCTTTTTTGGGGAAAAAAGAAAAAAAAAATGCAATCAACCCCTTTACATGCAATTAGGCTATTCTATCTATAGACTATTCTAATCTAGGGCTGCCCTTGTTTTCCCAGAGAGCATCTGCTACCAGGTAAACTGTCCTCTGCTACGGGGAACATCTCATTAGCCAGGAGCAATTGCAAACGACTTTTAAAGATTAAATGCCCTGTTTTTTCCCCCTTTGGTCCCATTTGCCCGTGCCACCTGACAGCACAGGAAAGAACAGACTTTATGCAACACCCCTTCAATCCAGGTCCTTAAAACCCACCGAGGAGCTCGGCTCCTGTTTCCCTGCAAGGGGGCCAGGGCCAGCAGAGCTGCCGGATGAAGTCTGGCAGCCTTGCTTCCTTGCACAAGGATTTTTTGCATTTGGGATTTTTTTTTCCAAGAAGCCCCTAGGAAAGGCCTTCCCATTTCCCATATTAAACTCTTGGAAAAATAAAAAAAAATATTAAAATAAAGGCAGTTCCCACCCACCTTGCTGCTCCTTCGCTTAGCGGGGACAAACCCGCATGTCACCACCTTCCCTGTCTTCGTCGAAACCCACCATCGTTCACCAACACATTTCCAGGCGAGTTTTCCTGTTGTTAAAGCAAATATTTATATCTGCTGCTCTCCTAGTGGATCTGGACAGGGTCAGCTTCTTAAGCAAGGCTTAGCCGAGAGAGCTGATTTATTAAAATGGATAAACAAGCGGAGCCAGTTAATTCAGTCTAAATAAAGGCTTAAGCCCTGAAGCGCGCCCATGAGCTCACAGTATATACTTACATGTGCATACATACCTACATATATATGTATACATACACATATGCACACACATAACTCCAGCACAAGCTGCTGCTCTGTGGCCCCCCCCCTTGGGCCACGCGCTGGTTTTTAGCAGCCCAAAGGTCAGTCTGAGGCCCCGCACACTGCCCAGGGCGCCGATCCCGGTCCTGGATGCAGGGATCCAACCCGCTCTGTCCAAGTCCAAGCTGCTTTTCCTCTCTTTGGAACAGGCACGATGGGCAGCTGCAGCTCGCTGCCCTCCTGCCTTCAGCTCTTTGCACTTAATCTATGCACAGAGGGTGGTGGGTGGTTTTTTTTTTTTTCTTTTTTTTTCTTTTTTTCTTTTTTTCTGCTTTTCTTTAAGTCAGCCTTTACTTGTCAATCATGGGCTCCTGCTTGCTGTTTTGTGGTTGAGCAGACTCAAGCAGTTTTTATTTTGGTACTTTCTCCTCAGAAAGAGAAAGAGAAAGAGGAAAGGGGGGGGGGAGGAAAGAGGGGCAAGAGTGAAAAAGAGGAAAGGAATGAAAGAGGAAGAGGAAGAGGAAGGGGAAAGGGAAAGGAAAAGGAAAAGGAAAAGGAAAAGGAAAAGGAAAAGGAAAAGGAAAAGGAAAATGGAAGAGGAATGGATTAAGTTACATGTACAGGAGCAAACTGGGATGAAGAATGAAACAAACACAGAAAATAACAGCAATCTAAAGAGGAGAGTGAGGTTTTATTCATGGTGAAATAGAAAGCCCTGTCACGCGAAGCAACTTCCCCTTGGTGCGCTCTGGGCCCATCTCTGGCTGGGATAAATCAGAGCAACCTTTGAGTGACCAGAGCTGGCTGGAGGTGGAAACCTCTCCTTTGCAAGCTCAGATTTGCTCGTGTGCAGCCGCCTCTCTCAGCAGCAGGGGCTCTTCTTCTGAACGGAAATAATTTTTTAACAGCTTGCGGCATTTCCAGGGGTCTCGGGAGGGGATTTTGTCTTTCTGCTGTTGTCAGAGAAAGCAAAAAGCTCCTGAAGGACCTCCCCTTGCGAGCAAATGAGAGAAAACGTGCCCCGGCTCGTGCCCTGCTCCCAGCCCAGGACTCCGGGAGCGAGTGCGAAGCTCTCCTGCATCCCCACGCTGAGCCCTGCATCGCCACCTCCACCGGTTTTGTGGAGAGCAGGGAGGAAACAGCACATTAATAACAGAAGGAATACACCCCTGGAGCACCGAGCGATAAGGCGGTAATCAGGTTTCACCGATGCAAACGCTCTGCTGCAGATAAGCCTGTGCCCGGGACCAGGGATGCCCCTTCCCGCTGCGTGTGCGCACGGAGCGGTTCCTGCAGCAGCCACTACATTAAACTGCGGCCAGAATATCTGGATCTAAACCAGCTCCCCACGCGCTTTCGCTAACACCCCGATAACATAATGGCGCTGCCTTCGTTTGCATCCAGCACTACTTATTCCTGAGAAAGCAAAAGCCTGGCAAACGGCGGGAGCCAAGCGCCTCCCCGCCAAGTGATACCTTGCTCTCAGGTGATGCTTCTGCAGCAAAAGACCAAGCAAATTAATTGCCAGCCATGATTTGTGCGTTGTCCAACAGCATCCAGTGCCCTCAGACTGATTTTTCCAACAGGTTTGGGCCTGGGGACTAAAGTGCATTTCAAGTTCTTGCAAAAGCACAAGGAGACAGAAGCTCCTGAGAGATTTGCACCTACTTCATGACACATCCCCAGTCCCATAATTAGGTCTCCTGTCATTTTATGTGACACTCTGTGCCACTTATTTGCAGCGCTCCTGATCCTGTTTCCATACTGCCCTCGAAAAGAAGGTCTTCCCGACCTTCAGGCAGAGGAAAGCTGGAAGAACAGCACCAACTTTTCCAAATGAGACCAACCAGGGCTTTGCAGAGCCCACCCACCCCCCAGCAAAACTGCCCCAAGTTTGCTCTATGAGGAAGGACTGTCCTCACCGCGGAGCAGCCACCCACAGCAGTGATGCTGCCTCTTTGGGGGTTGCTTTTCCCCGGCTGACTCTGTGGAAGCGGCTCCGAGCCGGCCCTGGCATCGCCATGGCAATGCGAGCAGATCCGGCGCCGATAACGGTCCGCAGGTAACGGCTGCTCCTCGGGCACCTGAGCATCCCGCCTCGCTCGGGCCCAAAACGCCACAGGGAGGCACGTGGGAATCAGCGAGCGTGATTCCTCCTCATGGAGCCACGTTCTTCCTCAAAATGCACAGCATTCCCCATCCCTCCCGGGTTTGTTCCGGTAGCCCTGGTCTCCGGAGCCAGGGGCGCAGACCCCGAGTGCAAGACGGGCAGAGCAACCCAACCTGGCGCACATGTCCCTGCAGCATCAGAAAACCTGCTCAGGTGTGCCCAAAGAAGCAAGAAAACCAAATAAAGCTGCTCCTTTATCAAACATATCCAAGGCCTGAGCTCAGCTTCCAGGCTGGAGATTCAGCCCTACAACTGGTGCTAAAAAGCTGCCTATTTAACCAGCTCAGAAACCTCACCAGCCCTTGCTGACTGCTGGCTGTGGGTGCAATCCTGGAAAGATGCTCTCTTTTCAGCTCCAGGAAAGATATATTTTTCATGCAAAGGTATATTTTAAGGTATAATTTTCATGCAAAGGCGTATTTTCCATGCACAACCTCTGGGCAGCTTTCCCGGGCTGCCTGGTGGCAGGCGGGAGCTCTGAGCTCCAGGATACCGGCAAGAGCAAATTACATCAGTTTTAGGGTTAACGTGTTTGCATTCATATTCCAGGCCTTGCTTTCACATCTATAACTCATTTTCCAACATCTTCAAGCAAATTTCACACTGTTGGAAAAATGTCAAGGGTTTAATCTGATATGTGTGATATTTACTGATGCCACTAGGGAGAGAGATGATCATATCTTCCGCTTCCCATCATGTTTCTTGGAAGACTGAAAGCGTATCAGGAGGACGCACTGTTTCTAGCTGTCCTTTGTACATGCAAATGAACATAAATCAAACTGTCCGATGAGCACAGACAAATAATGCTGCATATAAGGGAGCCAACAAAGAGTTTACGAGCCCTAAAGCTTATCTATTTTTTTCCAGTTATGTTAGTTGGTTTTACAGCATGTGGCTCTGCCCACGAACCATTAGTACCATCCTCCTGTAATCCTCACACTTGGCATCAGCTGGATTACAAAAGCAACTGAAGACAGATGGATATGAGCTGCAATGCACCAATACTGGAATTTTCCCAGGATGAACTTATTCCTTGGACTATGAGCAGGAAAAGATTCCTCCAAATCTGCAAGAAACCAAGAGAAAAGTGACCTTGAGAGCAGCAGCCTTGAAACCTCCCCACCGCTGGCCTCATCGCTGCGTCTGCAACGTGGCCACGTACTGAGGAGCTTCCTTGGGCCAGGGTATTAAATTCAGCTATTACCAGTGCATGGCATTCTGCTGATACCCAGATAGTCATCAGTATTATATTGACGGGGGAAATTTTGCACTGAGCCTAAAACCATAATTTAATTTTGCCCAGACAAAATAAATAAATAAATAAGCCTGCTGGAGTGGGAGCAGGCAGCATGAAAGCAATATTCTTCAGGAGTCATTTTCGAGAGACGTCCAGATCTCCGAAATAGGATTTGAACTGTTTGTGGCGAGGAATATGCTTAATTAGATTCATGTCTGAGAAGTCCCCAGCTGTTCCACAGAGAAACAGAAATATCGGAGATTTCTTCCAGCTCTGTGGAGACACAGGGATTGGCTCCTCTCCGCGCTGCCCCAGCGTGAACGAGGATTGCAACCCGGCACTGCATCCCCGTGATGCCACGGAGCAAAGAGCATTTGCAATTCGTGATTCCTCCCACCCTGCTCACGCCAGCATCCCAAAAACATCCCGCTACCTTTTCCTGGGAAAGGCTTTCTGTAAGTTGGACATAACACACGTCCACTACGAAATTAAAATACCTCTTGTGTTTAGGATGAAAATAAAAGAAAAATGAAAAGCTCTGGCTTTCGAGAAAGCTTTGTGAGCTTATTAAAAGCAAGAGCTCGCTGTGCATAGCTGCCTGCCAAACGCAACACCCCCCGCTCTCATCCCAGGCTGCTTCGCACGCCGGCCTCGGCGAGGGGCTCGGCGGCCTCCCGGCCACAGGCCGGGGCTACGAGCAGCTTTCCTGCTTGCCCTGTCTCCAGGGGCTCAGGTACCGCTGTCCTTAACGGGAATCAGCAGCAGCAGGATCTGCAGGGCACAAACCAAGGGCTCCCATCACCGTGGTACTTAACACAGCTCATTTCAGAGGAAGTCTGGGGAGGCAATAGCTCTCCCCAAGACAGAAGTGAGTTTTTCTGGCTCCTCTTGCTACTTTGCACCACTGCTTAGCAAACCACCTTCATGCAGGTTATCTGATCGGCTCCCCCGTCCCCCAATCCTTAATTTTCATCTATCTTACAAGCAACTAAGACTGTTTCAAGAGATGATCACTCGACGGTGAAGATTTTTTGTCTCTGATCCGCTATGTTTGGTCCTTAAAACATTGCTTCAGATGCTGCGGCAGGCTGGATGTTTTCTGTTTCAGCAACGGCCTGGCAGTTTTAATTAGCTTTATCACAGCTGAAATGCAAAATCTGCTCCGAATGTAGCTAAAAGGCACCACTTGAGCTGACAATCATTTTGACTGCAGTTTGGGAGAAAAGAGTCAAATTTTAGAACTTACGGGAAAGGTCTGTTTTACTATAAGTCTGCACCATCTTGGAGGCTGCTGGCATCGCTAGGGGCTGCTGAGAGCCAGAGCAAATATTTCTCTGGGCTTCCATTTCCATGCAGTGTGTTTTAGATTATGCTTAAGTGGATTCAAGAGAGGAAGCCGAGGTGGGGGGAGAGGACGGCTCGAGTAGGGAGGAATAAAAGGAACCAGTGCCTGGAAAAGTGGAGGAAAATTGTCAACTAAAGAGGAAAACAAAACACGAGCAGAGAAAGGGTGAGCAGGTTTTGCATACTGGCAGATTCAGAGCAGGTCATACAGAAAGCTAGGATTTGTTTGTACCAGACCAAAATAATAGAGGCTTGCCACTTAGCTTCTGCAGGGACAGCTGCAGAGACAACTGGAGGTGGGATGAAGAGACTGGGAAAAAGGGAATGACAGAAGGAAATTCCAAAAAGATAGTAAAACTGTTAAAGGATGTCGAAATATCCAATAGGTTCTTCAAAATATTTGTCTTTTTCTGCACAGCTTTGCAATAAGGGAGTAGCAGTCGAAGCTTAGAAGAAAGGTGCCCACGGGGCTGGAGTCTGGAACTGAATTTGGTGCCTCTTTGCACCCCCAAGAGCTACCAAGGACAGGGCTGGCCCTGCCATTGGGGACAGCTGGCTTGGAAACTACAAGTAAAGTAGCACAAAGCAGCAGGAAAAGTAGGTAAGGAAAAGGCGGCTGAAAATAGCTGCCACAAGGATGTTTCTTTGCGAAGGTCTTAGACATTAAAAGTCAATGGCACATATAGTTCAGTATTTTTAGATGTGCTTCGAAATCTGGTTTTAGAGGGCAGGCTGGGTCAAAACGGAAAATTAGGGCTACAGTAGGAACTTCTGGGGAAAAAATGCTCAGAAAACACGCTCAGTTTATTCCTCCTGCCCCAACTGCTGGTGGCTACTGCAGAACTGGAGATGTCACAGGGTGACAGCACAGGGGACACAGCAGCAGCCACAGCCTCCATGGAGGGCTTGGGAGCAGCCCTGGAAACAACAGAGCAGGATCCAGAGTAGAGGAAAAGGGAGAAAAAATGGAGGAAAATACAATTGCCGCAGAGGTAACGTCATGCAGTTCATATTAGGACAATATCAAGGGGCAGTTTAAGCCTTTGGAGAAAGAACTGAGTTGTGGTGGGGAAAAATGCTAACTGGAAGGCGTCAGAAGCAGCACGGTACGTCTCGCACCTCTGCGTATATCACTGCTGACCAGGACAACACACTCACATTTTTTTAATGCCAAATTGGAATAAACAATGGGTAAAAGGGGATAATGCTGCAAGGAGGAAAGCTGTCCAGGAACCAGCAGCTGCCAAACCGGGCATCTCGGCAGGGCAATGGAGACTGGTTCAGAGGAGGGTGCTGAGCAGCGCTCGGGTTTGCACCAGCTTTTTGCACGAGTTGCACAGAAGATTTTCAAAAAGTTGGTCTCACTGACACCACATGAAATAGAGCTTGGAGACACGGGAAAATATCAGCACTCAGACGGCAATTTTAATCAGGCTCAAAGCTGGAGTTAAATGCAGCACGTTGTGGCATGGAAACGGGCGGATAACGCACGGAAAAGGCTCCATTCTGCAGCCGAGCAAGGGCCCTGAACACGTGCAGGGCATGAAATATCCCCCAGGCAGAGGCTTCCTTGCTTCAGAGCAAGGAAAGACACCAAAAGGAACTAATTAGGCATTTTTTACACAGTGAGGTCAGAATGCAGCTGAGTTAGATTAAATATAGACCCCAAAGTTACCGACTCTGCCACAACACCGCTACCAACATTAGCATTTCAGAGAACTGTAAGTCCTGTTCTCCTCTCTTAAGTTCCTGCTCTCTGACCTTGAAGATTTCCCGTGGATCTTGAGACCTGATGCCCGTCATCCGTGGAGTTTTCTCCACCTCCACAGCATGGAGGCTCCTTCTTTCCAAGGAAAGCAGAGCTAGTCTTCCAAACATGAGGTTTTGGATCAGCCACAGCTTTTTCTGAGAGAAAAGAGCATGGATTAAATGTAGAGAACCCACCGCTAGGCACTGGGCACCTGTGGCTGCAGGGACTGATGTAGTGGGGCACAATCCTGCCCTTGCAAAACAGAGAAATGGGAAAATGCCGCTTGCTGAATCTTGCTGCTCACACCCAGATTCAGCCAAGTGCTCAGCTTTTTCTTGGAAAACAGGGATTTCTGTATTCATTTACCCATCACAGTGCAGCAATAAATAAAGGTAAGGGAGGTACTTGGGCAGCTGAGCTGCCAGTAACCCAAACGCACTCAGTTTTACATAGTGGTTTAATGGTTAAGCAGAATTTCTGCAGAGCTGGGGAACACACCTGGTGTTACAACCATGTGCTCTCATTTCCAGGGTACTGGAATTTACTGCACACTTATTAAAAAAAAAACAAAGAAAAAAAAAAGAATACAGCTATTTTCACCAAAATAGAAGTTTCTCACGCTGATATCTTACCTGCTGGTGGAGCAGCACTTAGGAAATGTGTGGCAATAGCTACACTGTGAGTGTGTATCCCAGAATTATCCTCGTTCTGGGATTTATGCTCTGGTGCACACAGGACATGGAAGCCAGAGCAGCACATACAGCTCATTTGATATCCAAATCAGCAGGCGCTCGGCAGATGCGTTCCAGGTACGTAAACAGTCTCCAGCTACGTCCCGGGATGGATTTCCTTATAGCTCAGACAAGCGTCTCGCCCTGTGGATTTAGCAGCGTGTTCGGGCTGCCTCCTCTCCACTGTTGTGTTTATTTTAAAAGACAACGCGATGTTAAAATATCACAGCAGCGTGTTCATCAAACACGGCTTCCTTTGATCGGCGCACGTTGGCCTGATCTGCTAGAAGATCTCACTTGACGTTGGTCTAGTAGCGTTTTTCTTTGCACCATGTAGAGCTCACTCCTGCCTGTGTTCCCTGGGTCCTGGCCAGGGCAAAGGCACAGCAGGATGGAAACGGGTGACCAGGACTGCTGACCCTTTCCCCGGGGTAGGAAATATATTAGAGGACACAGGGGCATCACTGAGTTATGGACAGCAAACATAAATCACGAGATTCTTTCCTTAAAAAAAAAAAGGGGATCATCAGAATGCAAAAGTCTGTAACACACCATAGAAAAAGGCCAATAAGACTGGGCTAAATGGGAGGAAAAAACAAATAACACTGAGAAAGCAGAATTAGAGAAAGATTTCAAAATCCTTGTCCTCTGTTGCAAATCATCTCATTAAAAAAGACCTACCCGTAACACCAAACACTCAACAACCTGAGGATATAAATGCGCTTTCTGCTACCGGCACGCGTAAAACCCAGTGAATTCCAAGCAGATGGTTTATTTAAAGATCACATTATACTTAGTATAACCAACATCCAGATTACAGCAGGGCGGCTGCAAAGGAAAAAGATCTAATTGCGCCCATGTGAAAACCCTCCAGTTTGGACAGAGGCTGGGCAAGAGCAATCAGCACTCCTTAAAGTCCTAGAAATGTGGTGAGAGAGCTGAAGTGTGTGTAATTACCAGTGGGAGTCACTGCAGCAAAGCAGATAAAGTTAATTACACAGCAAAGGCGTTTTCCATCCGTACGGTGGTAGTCACAGTCAACAGAGAAGCGCCTGGGAGGAACCGCATGCAGGAAAAGTGATTATTTGGTGAAAGTGTGTGGTACCAATTACCTAAAAAACAAAGGCAATGAAACACTGAAAGCCGATGCAGCTTTGGGAAGGTCAGCCTGCATTTAGGAGGACAGAAGAATCCAGATGAGCTCCCAGCTCGGCGAGGGGACAGCGCAGAGGAAGATGCTCCTTGGCCATCCTATCTCCATGTGCCATTTTGATTTCTCACGGCCATTACGCGCTAATAGCCTCTCAGACCACTAATTAATGCTACTGTTTAGCTGAGCCTGGGGATAACAAACCCCTCTGAAATGGCTGTTTGTGAGAACACGCTGATTAACGGGCTTTAATGCTGTAAGAGCCTTAATTCGGGGATTATGGGAAGCGTTGTCCTTAGGAACATCCTCATGCGCTAGCAGGGGAGGATTTGCTGATCTGAAAATATCCTGATAAATAAATAAAACACGCCAATTAAAGTGAAACAGATAGCCGGGTGACGGAATAAAACTGGCAGGAAGGGGAAGGAGAAGGTGACAAGCACAGGAAGGTCTTGAGAGGGTCTTTGAGCACAAGGATCACAGCCCAGGGGCATCATCCAACCATCCTGGGACTCACCAGTGCCTTGGGCATGGCCAGCGAGGGAAGACTTGGCCATGGGCTTCTCATTCCTCATTCATGCAGGTGGGATATCTGTGCACCAGAGAGCCATACATATATATGTATATATATGTACAGCAACACTACTTACTTATGAAACGAGATGATAAACCTCTAGATGCTTATTTGGAAGAGATTGATGCCTAATGCCCTACAGCACACGGAGCTGAGCAGGAGGCAGTGGGTGCTCAGGGCACCACTAGGATGGTCCCGGGATCCCAGGGAGCAGCACAGACCCCAAGGGGGAGCAGAGCATTTCCACAGCAAGTGCCAGCAGGGACCAGGAGGTCTCCAGACCCCGCAGGACCCTATGACCGACCTGTCCCTTAGTCAGTGGTCACTGATGCTGAGCACTAAGGCAATGCTGCCAACGATACCTCTGTGCCAAAGGGCAGAAAAACACACACACAGAAGAAAAAAAAGAAAAAAAAAAAAAACACACAAAAACAGCAAAGCAGTTAGACAACGAGCAGTTCTTCCTCTGAAACACTGTCACCTGGTGGCTGCTGGCGGGCAGCAGTCACGCACGCCCAGCCCTGCGC
This sequence comes from Tinamus guttatus, assembly GCF_000705375.1. The sequence continues at coordinate 62,549 of NW_010581925.1, read as the reverse complement.
GTTTTGGGCTAAAAGCAGGCGTTTTGGGCTAAAAGCAGACGTTTTGGGCTAAAAACAGGCCGTTTGCAGCATGCCCTGCCCCGGCTGCGGCACCAGCATCACTGCAGCACGGCCCGTCCCCGGCCGCGGCTCTGCATCTCGCTGGCAGCAAGAGGAGAGCCTGGCCACGCACCAGGATCCTTGCGAGGCCGCAGGGGAGCTGCAGGAGCCGCGCGAGGCCTCATTTCCTCAGCTCAAATACTCCAGATGATACAAATATTCCCTCTGAACTCCCTTTCATGTTCAACAGCAAGAACTACAAGTGCGGCACGGGACTCTTTTACCCCTACTTATTGCTTAAACATATGCAAATATGCAAAGTGCAGGCAAATATTTACAGGCAAGGGATGCTGTTTTTTTAATTAACTGGGGTTTCGTGCAGTTACACAGCACAACACTATAGCAGTAACTAAGCCCAAGAAAATTCGAGGCTTACTTTCTTTCTTTTTGCTCCTAACAGCTTACTTCGGGGACAATTAAAAAGTGGCAGATGGAGAAATTGTAGCAGGAATTCTTTTTTTAATCAGGCATATAAGGAAACTGAGGCACTCATTGCCCCAGCATCATGCAGATGAGAGGGAGAAGATGGTTGTGTGGACAGAGCTGAAAGAGGTAAGAAAGATGTGAAAGCTGGAAGAGACGCAGCCCTGAAGCTGTGGTTGCACAGGGATCTTTACGAGGGATCAGCAGGAGCGCTAACGTGCCGGCCGGGTTATCGACTTACTGGAGAGTTGCACGTAGTTTCCACCTTCCCGAAAACACTGGAGAGATGCAATAACCAGGCAGGGGATGTGAGTCAATGCAGCAATTTTTGGTGTGCGCCTGAGTGCATGAAACATCAGCCTCTCTTATCAGGAAAGAAAACATCCCTCCTCCTCCTTCCTAAGCAGGGCACGCGAGGAACACGCAGCAAACCAAAATGTATCTGCAGATGCGATTCAAAAGGAAAATATGTAAGAGGGCTAAAATAGTCTGTCACTGAAAACCTAATTAATAGGGTTCTACGCAAGCACAAAGGCCAAGAGGTGACTAATATAAACATTGCTGCAAAAGAGCTACACACAGCGCTTCTTTGCAGAGCATTGTTGCGACCCTTATCGTGTGCCCAATAAAAGAGAGATCACAGCTCCAGAACTCAGGAGAGGACAGAAATCAGCTCCTGGAGAAGCAAAGGAATCGTCCAACTAAACACACGAGTTCACCATGGTTCTGCTCTAAAACACAGCTGAGCTACAGGGCGTTAATTTAAATGAAAAACTAAAAAATCAGAAGCATGCAACAAATGTTAGCTCTGCTCAAGGATGCAGCAGGCAACAACTCCTCCTGGCCAGCTCAGAACTAACTCAGGGCCGATACAAGGGACCTGATGGGAGGACGACACCACGAGGAAGGGGTTTCTCCCAGCATCTAGAAGGAAAATGTGGCTCCCAAGCGCAGGAGCGAAAGAGCACTGTGCTTAAAACCCGCTTTCATATCCACGTCCATGCGTGCTAGCTGCAAAACTCGACCTGAAAACACAAGCTTTGCAAGCACCCCATGCCTCGTGTGTGCACCCCTGCGCCCCGGGCATGCACCCCACGCGTGTGCACCCCTGCACTCCGTGCACGCACCCCACGCGTGTGCACCCCAGCGCTCCGTGCACGCACCCCACGCGCGGGCGCCCCACGCCTCGCGTGTGTGTCCCAGCGCTCCGTGCACGCACCCCACGCGTGGGCACCCCAGCGCTCCGTGCACGCACCCCACGCGCGGGCGCCCCACGTCTCGCGCGTGCACCCCCCGCACGAGCCCTCCCGCGCGCGGTGATGTCACGCGCGGCGCGTCCTCCGCGCCGGCAGGGGCCGC
>NW_010581925.1:3380-60199 GCF_000705375.1 Tinamus guttatus | reverse complement strand
GGTGGCTGTGCCCCGGGGAGAGGGGCAGAGAGGCCCCCTACGACACAGGCAGGCTGTGAGGACACTGCTTTTCCCAACAAAAGGGATAGGCAAAAGGAAAGAGCAAAGGAGAAAGCACTCTTCTTGCTCTTTTTAAGCATTACTGTGTGGTTACCCCATGGCTTCAAGCTTTCTCATTCATAACACACTTCCCAGGACAGCACCTTCTCATAATCACTAGGGTTATTAGCTAGGTGCACAAGTTCTTTCTTAAGTTTCAAACCCTGAGACTTTAAGATTGTCAGATTTTCTGCTGAACTTTCCTAGAATCATTATGGTTGGAAAAGATCTTCAAGATCATCGAGTCCAACTGTAAACCCATCCCTGCCTGCTAACCCATGTCCCCAAGTGCCTCATCTACACGTTCCTTGAACACTGCCAGGGATGGTGACCCCATCACTTCCAAACCAGTTCCAAGGTTCACCTCTCCTTCCATGTAAAAATTTTCCTTAATATCTAACCCCAGTCTATCCTGGTACAACCTGAGGTCATTTTCTCTTGCCCTCGCGGTAGCTCTTAACACTTAGTAAAGCCAGGACTATGACAGGAAGACAGGGAGCAGACTGAAGACAGGCAGTGTGCAAATAATCTAGGTGTTTTTAACATTCTTACAGCAGATAATCTTGTCTTGGTAGGAGGGAGCTCTGACCGCGTTTCGCAAGACCTACGACAAGACCGTGGCGCTGGGACACCGCCTGGATATCGTGTTCTATCTCCTAAGGATCGGCCTGTTTTACATGGATAACGACCTCATCACGCGGAACATCGAAAAAGCAAAAAGGTACCCGTGGGTTGCTGAGTGCTCTAAAACACTGGGGGACAAACACCATAAATACCTGAAATGATTAAGAGCGGTAGTGAGAATCAAAGAACAGGGGGTGGTGCTGCCTTGTTCACTAAAGAGAGTTTCCTATTCCCCCATCTTGTGTGAAGAGGAGGAGAAAAGAAGGAATAATTTGTGTCAACTATGTTCTAGTTGACTTGACTTGAATTTGCAGCCTGGCTTCCTACTTTTCTGCTCTGTAGCTGTTAAAGACAAACAGGTTTGGGTGTAATTATCCTGCAGAGTAACGTGCAGTGCAGGAGTACCAGGTGAATCCGGCCAAGGCCAGGGCCATGCACTTGGCTTGATGAAGTGCCCATTTTTAACCCGAAGGAGGATCCTCCTGGCAGGACAGGTATGGGTGGGTGCAGGTTTCCTGCCTCTTTTCCACTGCTGGCTTCAGCTTCTCTGTGCACTCACCCTTTGGAACTTCACTGTGACCGTAACAAGCTGAAATTTCCAATCTCTTGGCAGACCAAGGCAGATGTGCTCCCTGTTATGACATTCCTTGGATATTTTTGAATATTGGTCTTCTCAAGAGGTTTTGCTTACAGTTATATCAACATTATTTCAGTATGATTCTTGAAGGTTGTTTTGATGGTAATTTAAAAAATTTTAATATGGTCCTAGTTAGACATATTGATTTTTAGTAGCAAAGCCAACAGAAATAGGTTTCCATGGCTGAGGTTGACAGTAATGTTTAGATGCACATCTCAAGGCTTGTCAGTGCATTTTCAGAGGTTATAAAGTCTTACCTACTGTTCTTGTTTCATATAGTAATATGAATAAATATTTCTTTGTTCTACTTTAAGTCTCATAGAAGAAGGGGGAGACTGGGACAGGAGAAATCGCCTAAAGGTCTACCAGGGTCTTTACTGCGTGGCTATTCGAGATTTCAAACAAGCAGCAGAGCTCTTTCTTGATACAGTTTCAACGTTCACATCCTATGAACTTATGGATTACAAAACATTTGTAACCTACACCGTCTATGTCAGCATGATTGCATTAGACAGGCCCGACCTTAGGGAGAAGGTAAGGAAGGGGATGACCACACTGGTTTAAACAGACCCAGTCTCTCTCTAACCTGCTTGTGTCCTGGCTGGAAGTAGCAGTATTTGAACATGCTCTTTGGTTGTTCTCAGGTTATCAAAGGAGCAGAGATTCTGGAAGTTCTGCACAGCTTGCCGGCCGTCCGGCAGTACCTCTTCTCTCTCTACGAGTGCCGTTACGCAGCCTTCTTCCAGTCGCTAGGTGAGGCTGTGTTCTTCTTCCCACGCTGCATTTAAGATGCTGTATTTGTTTCACATCATGAACAAGTTTTGTGGAGCAGCTATATCCTACAACTAGTTACTGCTCACCGTGGCCTTTCTGGTTCAGTTTCTACCTAAAACATCAAAATGAAGGAAAAGCTTTTCAGAAGTTACTCACTCTTGCCAGTTCTCGAGAAGACTGCAGTTTTTCCTGCTGTGAGATTGAGCATAGCAGAAAATAAGATGTTTAGAAACAGCAAAAAGGCCCCTTCATTTTATGAAAGACAAGGCTTGACAAGAGCAAAAGTTACGAGCAATATTTTCCTATTACTGGTGCATGAGCTGAGAACTAAAAGTGCCAGTAGAAAAAGCCATTTCTTCGGTATCTAGTAATGCTTATAACTAATTCCAGAGCCACTACTTGCTTACCCAGCTTTAGGTAAGAATGTCTCTTCATATAGAAATATAGTAAGTGCTGTTTTTGTTTCAGCATTGCATTATTCCTATGGGTCAACAAATTCCAGTATTAAAGAGGTGGTCCTGCTAAGACCAGCATAAGAGATACTAGCTCACATCCTAAAAGTGGTATTCCGTGCCAAAAAAGGGGCTGATTAGCTTGGTCAAAATATTGCTTACATGTTATTTTTGCTTCTGATTACAGAACTAACAAGTTCTACTAATTTATTTCTGTACAGCGTCGAATACCTTTCATCCCCTGAAGTACACAAAATACGAACAATGTTCACACTGATCACCTGTGTACTGGTGCTGCATATTTTGTTTAAATAACTGATATTTTACATTTCCTGCAAGGCTTTACAGACTTGATTTCTTTTCAGCTATTGTAGAACAAGAGATGAAAAAAGACTGGCTGTTTGCACCTCACTACCGATACTACGTCCGGGAAATGAGGATTCACGCGTACAGCCAGCTCCTGGAGTCCTACCGCTCCCTGACACTAGGATACATGGCAGAAGCGTTTGGAGTCAGCGTAGAATTTATAGATCAGTAAGTTATTGTTTGGCTTTTTAAGTTTATAGAAATCTTATTTTACATGTTTTAATTATTTATGAAAATCTCACTGAAAATAATAACCTGTGGCTCAAAACGTGCCAAGTTATGCTTGTATGGAAGATTAAAAAAATATATAGTAAATCACAGATCCAAATAAATAACATTATGATTTAAGAATTACCTTTATCATGAAATAAAGTTGTAGGCCACCAGTTGTTTAAGTGAAAAAAATATATTTAGAGCTACTAAAACAAAGGACTATTAATAGATTTTAACAATTTGAGTGGCATGAAGTTTTTAACATCAGGATAAATTCTGAATATGCACGATCTGTGTATGAATATGCTGCCTGTGTATTTGAACAGTAGTTGATGCTGAACTGAATCTCAATTCCATTTCTCAAGAATAAGGATTTGTCCTGAGAGGAAAATATTGTCTTAAAACTTTTACATCCAGATTGCTAGAGTGTTTATGTTGGTGTTTAACCCTGGCACGCTGAAGGTTTAGTAAGATGAGGGTGTCCTTGTGAAAATACATATGCTGTTGCTTCAGAAATGAAGTGTGATGAAGATGATGTCTTGTAGTAACATGTTCTGTGCTGCTAGGCCCATGATTTCTTGATGAAACATCATTACTTAACCCTCTTAACCCTCTTCTTTTTTTAATTAGGGAGCTTTCAAGATTTATTGCAGCTGGGCGATTGCACTGCAAAATAGATAAAGTAAATGAGATTGTAGAAACTAACAGGTATGCTATAAATTCCTATAGATTGTTCTTGACAGTTAATTCTGTACGTTTTGATGACACTTTTTGTAGAAAAGTAAGTGGCTTGATGTAAAACATACTCTAATTTCTAAATCTCTTTTTTTCCATAAATCTAGACCGGATAGCAAGAACTGGCAGTACCAAGAAACCATCAAGAAAGGAGATCTGCTGCTAAACAGAGTTCAGAAACTTTCCAGAGTAATTAATATGTAATTTTGTTTTTAAGCAAGGGAAGGGAATGCAAAATTTAGATGTTTAAAAAAGTTTTGGAAGTAACCTATAAATATATTGTATAACTTGTTATACTGTAGGTAAGGAAATTACTAGTGAGAGAAGTAGTGTTTTTACAGTCCACTTCATTATGTACAACAATGTTCCATTTTGGCATATGGATCCCAGTTCATTTATTAAATGTATGATACAGTTGATGATCTTTTGTAGTATATTTTGTTCCTTTGCTTGCCTGTGTATTCAATGTTCAGCATTTAATAACAAAGCAGGACCAAGATCTGTGAGCAAAGAGAACCCATGAGCTCTTTCTGAAAAGAACCCAGACTTGCTTGTATTAGACTAATACATTTGAATCAAAAAAGAAACAGTTAAATAGTAGAAACTACAATAAAAGTAGCCAAAAATGTTGGCTGACCAAAAGAGCTGCTGCTATTAAAGGATTGAAGTTGAGGGGAGAAGGGCAGGGATGCGAATGGCCGTGGTGGAGCAGCGGGATGCAGCTTGCACCGGCAGTACCTTTGGGAGCACAGGCAGCAGAAGCAGCCTGGCTTTTAAAATGGTGCTTTTGCTAGTTGTTGAAGTCAATGCAACAGCAAAGTGTTATATCTGAAAATTACTTCCTCTGTGAGATTTGCAGATGGCAAAATGACAGTGGGAACAGTGGGAAGATACTACTGCAACTTGACACAGCTGATCAAATACTGTAGAGTATTTCTTTGCTCACAGCTGCCAAGGAGTAAGTGTTTCAAGTAGGCTGCTGCCATTCTGATGACACACGGTTTCTGTCCTTAGCAGAGCCTAAGGCAGCAGCTGTTCGCCCTGCTTTCTTGGCCTGGCTTGAGAGCTTTTTTCCTAAGGAAAAGGCCTGTGACTTTGTTCTGCTCGCTGTTTGATCCCAATGCGTGTAGCAACAGAATCCGTTTAATGTCTGTGTTCGTTGTAACCTCAGTACCTGAAGTAACACGTACATGCAGATACCCAGAGAAGGGTCCTGGTGTTTGGAAGCTGAAGTGCTGGGATAGCATGGGATTTCACATTCCTGCCCTGCTTACTCCAGATCTCGGAGGAACCCTCGGAGTCACGGCCACGTGTTGCGGATCGGACTCCCCAAAATCTGCCTTGAGGTTCCATTAATCTTCTCTGCTGAACTGGTCTGAAACCCCAAGTAGAACTTATAAAATCTGCCTTGAGGTTCCATTAATCTCTGCTGAACTGGTCTGAAAACCCAAGTAGAACTTACGGATTTTGGGGGGGTTTCCTTTTACTACTTGCTAGAGGCTAGATTTGTTTTTCCTCTAAGTAGTAGCTAACATTCAAAAAATACAAATTTCAGGCTTAATTAAGTAGAAAACTGATCATTATTGTTTTTAGAACAGCATGGGTGATAAAAGGAGAACCCTGGCTTGTTTACATGCGACCAGCTAATAATTCCATCTTTTGTCTGTTTACACGTGTATCACTTCACTTCCTGTGAAGTTTTAATTAACAACCCAGTGGTGAGAGCTGCAGAAGTCTCTTGTGTTTTTCCTACAGTGCTTCCATAGCAGATGAAGTAGAGCAAGCTGGACAAAGTTTAAATCTAGCTACCTCTGGGTAACATTATTTCTACTCATTCCCATGTTAAACCTAGCAGCAGACCATGCCACAGATCTCACTAATTCAGAGACTTCTGGTGCACTGATGAATTTTCCTTTCTGACGTAAGTGTATCTTAACATGCCTTAAATAAATATTTCAAAACTTCATGAACATCTCAGGCAGCCACTGAGCTTGTGTCTTGCCTTTTTTTTTTTTTAAACTGTAAAATGTAGGGGATAGAAGTTCTCTTACTCATTAGAATTATACTAATATAGACTTAATTCACTTAATTTAGGGGAAAATATTCCTCCTGTCCTGGTGTACATAAGTGCACCAGAAAAAGAATAGAAGCATTGTTGTCTATTTTGTGAGGAGCAGAAAAGTATTAAAGATCACTAATGTGGTGCAAGATAAATGTTTGTGGAGCTTTCACTTTTTTTTTTTTTGTAAGTGAAAAAGTGAAAAATCAATGTTCAAAACAAATGTCCATCCTACTAGAGCAAAGTTGTTTTTCAGCATTCTTCTCGTGAATTAATTCCAGTAAGGTGACATGTCAAGGCAATCAGCTTTATCTAATAAAACACTAATTGTAGAGAATTATTAAAGACCTTCTCTAAGATCCTGACAAACCTCGCTCATTTTTCTGATCCCAGGCCTCTTTCTTGCAGAGGAGAATCCGGGAGGAACCTGCAGCGTTTTGAGTTTGTGGCACTCTAGACAAACCCTTTCATGCCTCAGCCTTGACACCTTTCTCCATGGGTTTAACCCACGTGCCAAAACTGTGCGTTCTCTGCTGTAATTCAGCCCTGATACAATTCCTTACGCTAATGCCATTCTCCAATCCTGCTTTGGTAGCAAGAAGGTAGCCTGAATCCAAGTCATGTTTCGAGATGCAGCCTCAGAGGTGTTTGTCACCTCATCTGCAATTCAACTCACTGCCATTAGCCTGTAGGGACATGGAAAGGAAGGAAAGGAAATACAGAATGTTGCCGGGTTTGTCACTAAAGTGCTACAAACTGGCTGAAATCGAACCTGTCTCCAAGCATTTTTTGACTCACCTGCCTCTTCTTTCCCCAAAGATTGAGCTCCAAAGTTAGTGTGTGAGTATAATAAACATGCACAGCTTACCTGCGTCATGCAGACGACTGAGTTATTCTCTGGATATTTTTCTATCTTCCCTCTTACTGATGGGCTTCTTTTAGTTGCTGCTCTGGTCTTGCTGACACTGGACAAGTTGCTCTTTTCAGAAAAATTACCTGCTGTGGACAGAAAGGGATGCAGGTGAACAGTACTTGGATGCAATATGAAGCCAAAAACATTTCCAAACCTGTCTGAGAGCAGCTGAACTCAAGCAGCACCTTAAGTTTAAGCCCTTAACAAAGTTTCTGTAGGGGTTTGGCTGCAGTTGTCAATACAGCCATTTCTCACAGCCCCAGACAAGCCCTTTGGCTGCATTTCTCAGACTACTTCTTATCTTCTGCAAAAAGATTTGAATTTAGGTTAATTTGAACCACTTTTTTCTGAAAAGTTTTTGAGACTTCCCTGAAGTTCGGTGGGCCAGAAAAACCCAACCAAAACAAGCATATGCCCTTTTTTCTTCCTACAACAAAGACCCCATGCTGCTTATTAGGAACAAATCCAATAGCTAATGCAGAACAGAGCCAAAACGTCGCAAAAAGCGTTCAGTCAAACGAGGAGTCCCATGTTAGAGCGCAGCAGCCACGTGCATGTGATTATTTGTTGCAGCAGAACGTGTCAACAAGGAGGGACCCGATGGACATTTGCATTTCAATAAAGGCAGCGGCCGCACGGGCTGCGCTCACACGGGTGCAATTTGCAGCCGCGCCGCGTGCGGGCGCAGGGCCAGGTTTGCACTGACCCTGCTCCAGGGCTGCACATGCAGCAGGCCCAGGAGCCAGGTCTGATTTTTTTGCTGGAGGCAGCCTTAGGGCCCAGAACATTTCGTGCACGGAGAAGGATGACATCTTCAGGCCGCAAGGACACAGCACCACATTGCAGAGAGCAGCTCTAATTTGAACAGAGCAAATACATAAAAAGCTGCCTAAAAGGTGCACACAAACACCCACAGACAGAACCTTTGACATGCGATTTGCATTTTGCCTGCATTACCCATTGGGCTCCAATGTCTCTCAGCAAATAACTATTCCTGAATATAAACTGGTATTTTCTCACAAAACAATCAGTGGCGGAAGATACTTTTTACTCACCTAAGGAAAGTCAGTGTCTACTGGGTTGACTCCAACACCTTGTCAGAAAGCGTTTTTCATGACAAACCTACCAAACTCACAGAGTTGTTGGGAGAAGCAGCAATCCCCAGAGGAAGCTCTGCCCCTCGGGCAGTGCCTCTTAGCAGCACCTGCTGCAGCCCGGGTGGGCACTGGTGAGCTCTGCACAGGCAGAGCTTGGAGGCAAAGAACTCCGGATACAGAAAATACAAGCAACCTTTTCCTCTACCTGCCAGTTTTAGAAGGATAAATAATCCTATTTCGCATGCAGCTAAATCCAGAGCTGATCCTTCCATTTTGCACAGGATGCAGGTAGCAGAGAGTTACAGACTTGCCTGAATTTGCAGATGACCCAAGAGCAGGAGCTCAGCAGCGCGGTCCTGGGTCCTACACGTCTCGTGCTGCGGTCGCTACTTCGGAGCCAACGGCACCCAGGATGGAGCAGAAACTAGAAATCTGCTACTAGAAAAGAAAAAAAGTTTGCAGAAAGGTGAAAAAAATCTTTATGCAATACAAAACTTAACACAGAATATGAAAAGACAAATCGGAACCTGCTTGCTGCCTGCCATCACTTGCATTTTGCAGCAGTTATTCCCAATACTACATTCTATAGAAAAGTTGGTTCCCTTTGTGTTACAGGAGTGAAAAATTGGAATTTTTGCCCTTGGATGTAACCACAAAGTCTTATTCTGCTAACAGGAGCTGTTCCAGGTCTACAAACGGTTCCTCAGAAGCCATGTGCCACGCGGGACTTTCCTGAGTCACCCGGGGAGAACAGCCTGCGACACTCTTCAACCTGTTAAATTCACACAGTGTATTTTTACGCAGTAAAAATACGGATTTTTTTTTTTCAGGAAAAAAAAATTACAAAAATCCAAAATGCCTTGTAATATATGAAGCCCCAGTTCTACTAGACTTACTCCTATAGTACCCATATCTCATGCGGTGCTGAAGGTAAAGCGAATTTGACCACATCCAACTATCTGAAATTAGTTCACATAGGCACCAATAAACAGAATGTTTTTCTTTAATGGTGAATGACTTTATAATGAAGCAGAAACATATAATGTATTCCATGCAACCAACCTCATTTATTGAAAAGTCCTAATTTTATTGCCTTGTTTAGTAACATGTTTGTTCAACAAACTAATCTTTTTCATGAAGCAAAGCACAACTTTTTCTTATAAATAGTATAAATTATTTTATTTACAGAAACTTGTTACAAAACAAATAGACTATATATTTATTTTTCTTTTAAATATCCAAAGTAATTTTTCTATCCCATGACATTTGTTCATGTACTATACAGCAGCCAACACAGAGTTCAGCTGATCAGATGCTCTTGATTATGTATACAAATTATCAAACTATTCACACATTTTACACAGGAGATTGCTTTTAGAACCAGGCTCAATACCGAGCAAGATGCTTTCAAGGCCTACATTCACATTGACATTATGTAGTGCTCATTTTAAAATTATCTTTAAAACGTAAAATATCTTGCACAAAATGTAAAAATGATTATTTTCTGCTGAACAGTGAAACATTAAGAATCTTTTCAAGCCCAATTCCCTCCTCCAGGACAGAATGAGAGAAAGATGAGAGAGAGATTCCTTGGCAAGAGAACTCTTACAGGAAGACAACTGCCTTAGAAATGTCATTTGGAAATCACATTGTTATTTTTAATGGTTTTAAGAGGTACTTACTTGTGGGTATTTGTGTTTTTCCTGGAATACGAGATATTTTGAACATTTTCTAAATTATTTCATTTATGAATGAATAACTCCCTTACTCTTCCCAAAATGGGGCAGTTAAATAAACTGCTGGTTGAAACTATATTCGAAACCCTTGGTGTTATTTTAAAGGGATATAATGGCATTATTAATGGGACTGTTTCAACACAAAGTATTCTAAGTAAAACATTTTACAAAAGTTACCAGCATCATTCATTTTCTTTTGTCAACCCATCTCATTAAAATTTCAGTGTGTGTGTGTGTATATATATATATACACAAACATAAATATGTGTGTATATATAAATATAGATAGATGGAAAAAGCAAGCTCCAAAATTTCAACTGAACATTCAAGTCTTTTAAGGAGAAGCTGTCTAAACAGTCCAAGCTTAAAACTAGTTATATCAGGCACTTTCAGTTTTTCCGTTAGTTTTAAACCACATGAGACCCACACAAATGCGCACGCACACACACGCACACAAACATGTTTAAAAAAAAAAAAAAAGAAAAAAGAAAGAAAAAAAATAAAGAAATAAAGAGGGAGAAGCAGTGTGTCACTTAACTAAATGTAGTCTTCTGGGAATCAGGCAACTGATAAGCAAAATGCCATTTTGGAGCATTTGGCCTCAAACCCTGCAGCCGGATCGCTACGCGGAGCGCTCCACGGATCCGCCGGCAGGACCGGGCCGCAGCTCCACGGATCCGCTCCCGACACGGGGAAAGGGACACGACTTCCACGGGACAGAGGCATCCCTCAAGTTGCAAAGTAGGCATGTTACTGTTGGCTTGGCAGTGAACCACTTCAAATTATAAAAAGGTATTTGCTTTTTTTTTTTTTCTTTTTTTTTTTTAATTAATTAATAAATAAATACTAGATGATCTCAATTGTACCAAAACTGGATATAAGAAAAAAAGACCTGTGCAAAAATACATATTTAAATATGTACAATCAATTAACAAAATATGTCTTCTGAAATAGGGATACTTCAATATTTATAATAGAACAAGAAATTCCAAAATAAAGATACAAAAGTATGTCTTTTTCTTGTATAATTCTTTGTTCATCATTGCAGCAATTTTTTAGGTTAAGAAAACTGCAGGAGTCATAACGAGAAGTTGGAAAGACTATAAAAACTGTATCTCTTAAATTAATACCAAAATCTGTCTAGAAACAACCCAGCCACTGCAAATTCAATTTTGCAAGGAAAATTAATTTTAAGCTTCCTTAATTATTTACAGTAAGATCTATGTGACAATAAAAGCTTCAGGAACAATGTTCGGCTTATAACCAAGATCTAAAACATAATATTTAAGCAGGTCTATGCTCAAGGGCAGACAGAGTTTATGATGTTCTAATTTTTTACTCCCGATGGCTTAACACTACACAACTATCTTTAGAAACGGGCTCTACGTGAGCACAGTGACCGAAGATCACCTTTTTTCAAACGTCTGCATGCTCTCGAGTGAGCACGAATTTGCCATTATGCTTTCAGATCAACAGAACCTTAAAAAATGAAAAACAAAAGAGTTTGATCACAAACTCACAAGCGTTCGTTCTCATCAATTTTGCTGCCTTTGCATTTATAGGTCTCAAGAGTCAAATTGCACTTGTGACTGAAGCTATCTGGAAGTGAAATTTTGCCCCAGTGACTTCATCAGAACACGGATTTCACCCCAAATGTGCAGGATGAATTAGAATTTGATTTCTCTGTGGGGAACATGCATGTTACTTTGGTTCCCTTCAAGCTAAACCAATCATAGTTTTAACAACGCTGTCAACGGGGCATCTTATTAAATAGGATTTTTTTTTTTTTTAAGTTCCTGAAAAGTTTTCTTTTCCTTTAAAACATTTGCATAATAAACGTCTGAAGCGCGTTGCTTTCCGAACGCGGCCCCTCGTATCGATTCAAAGCTAAAGTGTCTGCATAGAGGCTCGTCGCCGCGTTGCTGCGTAACGAGGATTTCGTAGCTAGTTCAGGCTAACCTGAAAGCACGACCGGGTCAACAACCACGCGACTGCTACTCGGAGTGGCTTTGGATTCCCTGATGTACTATTTGCCACTGGGGAGAAGGCGAGCAGTGTGTCAGGCTCAGATTGTCTCTTCTCAGCAAGAGCTGGTGCCCCTTTAAGGCAGAAAATAAGTATATTCTTGGTTGGTGATTCGTTTTCCTTTGCTTTGCCCCTTAATAAAAGTCTAGTCCGTTTGGAGACTTTACCTGATGTTTAAAAACTTAAGCAAAACATCCAGATGAATTAAATTATAGTAACAATAAGCCCTTTAGCGGAATTCATCTTTGAGGTGTTTTGAAGCAAGACAAAATATTTCGTAAAAATTGACTGGACTATAAAACTGTGTAAAGCCCCCTTTACTGCTAAAGCCTGGGCGGGTGCGGGAGGATGACTGCAACGCAAACACGGCTGCGCTTTGCGGGGAGCTCGGCTGCCAAACTGCCTCCTATTCCGGGATTCGGAACAACTCTTACTGAGAGCGGCTGAAAGCAAAACACGCTGATGATTTAGTTATACAAACAAAGCATAAAATAATTGATTTTTATTTAATTTTTCTTTTTAGAAAATATTTAAATACTTTAAATACTCAGTTTTAAAAAGGGCTATTTTTACAGGCTGGAAGGCAAATCCAGCCTAGTTTAACCAATACAGTTATAACTCTTTTTAAATAACAAAGGCTTGTGGCATACAGTATAGGTCAAGAAATATGTTCTTTGGGCATATAGTTTTAGAGGTTATTTGCCTTTGTCCGTTTGATATTTTTGGATTTCTTTTAAACAAAATTAACTAGCTTTTACTTTCTTCTGCAATCAAATCTTATTCAAAAGAATAGAAAATAATTTCTGTATCATGCAAATACAACATTATTTTTATACTTGTTCTCTGAGCAATGGCCTCAAACAAGTCTTTTTGTTTTTTGTGTATTTTTTTAAGTTTTTATTTGAAACTCCTGATAGCTTCTTATCCCAAATTACTTGCAAAAGGCTGGGCAAAACACAGACTTTTTTTTTTTTTTTTTTAAATTGTGCTATTTTTATATTCCGTTAAAGGAACGTTGCTATAAAAACACTAAAGCCATATTCCCTTCTCGAGGGCTTCTTTCCATTGTGCCGCACACATCTCCCCCTGCGTGGAGGGGTCCTCTCCATTGACAGTGTCTGACTGGTAGCTATCACCTACAAAAGACACCATCAGTATAAAAATAAGTCCACAGTAATGTTTTTCCCCCCCAAAAAAACATTCTTTTGCCCAGCCAATCTATGTCAAATAGTGGCAAGATGATGTACTCCTGTAAGTAAAATCTCACAGATTTGTAGCAGTCCAGACCACCGTTAACACTGATAAGAGCAATTATGTGGCTGAACTTCATCCAGTGTCCATTTCTAGTATATTCACTGCTACAGACATGGCTTCAGGGAAATTCCTCGTTTGAGTGACAGTCCAGTAGATTTCCACACCTGAGGACCATGGGAAGCTGGGATAACTCAAGGCATCTTGGAGTCCAGAATTCCAGATGGAGGTTTTGCTTGTAGTGAAAACTGTCCAGTTCTTTTCTCACCATGGTGTATTCAGCTATCAGGGACGAGCCTTTGGCTTTTGACCAAACAGACAAAACAGAAAGATGAGTGAGCAAGGCCATCAGGATGGGCTCCCCAAGACATCTTTGCTGGACAACAAGAGCATATTTGGGGGAGTAGCACAAAGTACAACGTGTCATCGTTCATATGGAGTTGGTCTGTCTGTATTCCCAGGTCTCAAGCTAGTGCTCTTTACATTACAATAGTGTTAGATGCAATTTCCTTCCTAAATTAATTCAAATTACTTTTTTTTTTTATGCTGCACACCTGAAATAAAAACTATCAAGTGCCAAATAAGGGTCACTCCTACGAATGCTTTTTTCATTGTGCTAAGCACATTTGTCACATAAAACCAGTACGAGTCTTGCCGTATGGCTGGAGCAGAAAATTCAGAAACCATTCCGAAAAAGGCCTTTCTGACCTCCTATCTCTCCAGTTACAAAGATTTCAGGGCTTTAATGGCAGAGGAAACAAAACATTTCTCAGTTTTTCAACAAGGAAAACAAGTCCCAAAATACTCATGGAGCTGGGGCTGACTGACCCACAACTCTGTTGCAAAGTTGCTCCATAAATCTTCCTTGTCTACGCTCTCTTTAAAATTATATTAACTATTTTCTGCTCCTCCAATTGATCCCCTGAATCAATTTGAATATGTTAATAATTTTGAAATACAAGTTTCTAGACTATTTCTCATTCTAATTTCTCCAGTACTTTCTAACAACACACTAGTTTCCCCAATGTGATTTTTTAGACAGCCCTCAAAATTAACTAAAACCAAGACCTGACACATTCCTGGGATCCGCTTTCTTTGCGGTGTATCTTGTTTGTTTTACAGACTAAAAAGGTTTCTATCTTATTTATAACATTTAATCTCGTTATTACTAAGTTAGTCAATGACACCTTGGGATAATAGGCTTACTTTATCACAGTTCCTTTATAATCAGTATTGTTATACTCCACTTTGTAAAATATTTGTCACTGACAAAAAAAAAAAAGAAAGGAAAAGAAAAAGAAAAAAGAACTTGGGCTGAAATACTGAGTTCAATTCCACAGTTGGAAGCAAGATTTTTTTTCTCTTTCTAGTGTGTGAATGGGATTTCATTGGAGTGAATCACAGGGAAAAAATGCAGAAGTTGGGATGTTTTCTTTCCTTTTCTTTGAATTACAATGAAATAAACAAGCAAACAAAAAAGCCCAACACTTTATGTGAGAAGAGTGCTCATAAGAATGTTATGAAAGTGTAGTCAGTATAAAAAAGCCCAAAATAAGTAATGGGAAAATTGAAGAAGGGGCAACTAACTTTTAGAAGAACTGCACGGGGAATTGGCTAGCTCACAGTTAAGACAACACCATCAACCTAAGTGTGTTGAGAGACATCCCCACTGGCAGACTTCAAGACAAAACGTCATACCTGATGAAGGAGAGAATTGTTCATCAGTCCTTGCGTCCCTGGGATTGCACCAGTGTGCTTTGCATGAACGTTATTCACCGATGGCAATTTGGCAACTTTGTTTGACTTGCTGCTGCTGCTGCTGTTTATGCCACTTGAACCAGGTGAGCACTTCCTTTTCTTTCCTATTAATTTATCTAGGGAAGTATGCGAATGTGAAAAACTGCTGTGTGAATTTACAGTCAGTTCACTGGACTGGTGAACAAATGGCCCTAAGGAGAGAGTGGAATCGCTACTGTTCATCATCACACTCATTCTTTTTATCGGTTCTGCAGGGCTTCCAGTCGGAGGACCCCTCCCTGATTGGTCATGCTTGAGGCTAACGGAGTTAGCTTTGCTAGTCATACAGTTGAGGCCAACGCTGTGGGACGACGACGTCACCGACGGATGGTAGGAGGTCCCAGAGTTTCCAGAGTTAACCACACAGTTTTTTCTAAAGGACTCTGTGGAATGAGAAGGTGCTAGCAGTGCGGAACTGTTTTTACGCTTCTTTCCTGAGCCGCCGCTGCTACTGGCGCTGCCGGTGCTGTTACAGGTGCCACTGCCAGCAGAAGATTCCTTAGGTTTAAAAGATTTGCTGGATTTCAATTTCTGAGGTTTGCTGGGCATAGGTGAAGGTACGGAGGAAAGCACTGTAGGTGTTGAAGGGGATGAAGACACTTGTCTTGATTGCATACTGCAGACAGGATCCACTGCACCCAAAGCAGCAGGGTTGGCATTGAGCGTAGTTCCGTGTGATGGTACCGACTTACTATTGAGAGACACAGAGGAAGGAGACACCAACGCTGGCGATGACATAACCGTGGTGGGCAAGAGGAAACCTGCTGCACTGACACCGTACTGTGAAGCAGGCATTGAGTTTGTCCGATGGGGTGCACGAACTGCTGTCGTGGTACTAGATGCTGGAGGAATTTTCCTGCAGATAAGCAGAAGAGAAAAAAGGAAACCTGGGTTGCTACCATTCTTCAGAATAATGCCCAGTTTAATAGTACTATGCTATATTTTAATTTTGATTAATGCCACTAAAATATTCTGCTGAATTAACTGTTATCTATGGCATAAAAATGTAAAGCATAGACTACCAACCTTTGGTTTAATATGAAAACAAGATTACTTTTCTGTAACTGAAACTACAGACTTATATATTTCTGCAAATACCAACCGGATTAACAAAGTCTCCATTTCTACTTACTTCCACATCTGTGAGTTAAGATGCTTCTCCACCATGAAGTTAAGTGCACATCGAATACGGTTCCACCGCTTATCAAACACGTAATAACCTCTTCCAATTTGCCGACTACCAAATGTGCAAAACTGAAAAGACAGGTTTTTATTGGCATTTTCTACTTTCAGTAACAACTCTCTGAATAACAACTCGCTTATAAAAAAGTATGCTAAATGGTTTTGCTTTAATATGCTTAAAGCAATGGTTAAAACGCAAAACAAAAAACACACTAGACAATTTTTATTTCCATACTAGATATTTTAAACAGATAGCAGATATTTTAAATTTTTAAGCATACTGTATCAGGATCATTTTCTTTCCATCTGATACCACCATATTTCTAATCAACTGCAGTGGTCAAATTTGAATCCCTCTGATTAAACTGGGAAGGACGGCAGGATAACATTTACTTCTGAGAAACTGTCAGCTTCTCTGTTTTCTCAGGCAGTTAAACAAACAAACAAAACCTTATGCATCTTATGGTTCAACTCCTTTTTAAAAGTCCCTAACATTTGGTTGAAAACAATAATCATAATGAAAGTCATTAATAAGAAAAGTTTCTCATATGAAAGACTTCTAATGTTAGCATCCTAAGGAGCAACTCGCAATCATTTAAAATCTGTCATCTAATGGTACAAATTAAAGAAATGCAGAAGTTGTATCAAATGCTGAAAAAAAATCCAGTATTTTGTTTTTGGAAAAATACGTATACCATATGTGTTAACTTCTGTCAAGATTCAAATACGACAATACATGCGACTGTTACTTTCACATGGATGGAAGGTACCTCTTAGAAAAAATGTCAAAAAACTATTAGGGAAATCTCACTTAAAAATACATTATTCGTATACTCCTATTCTACACCAATCATCTTCTAGAAATCCTACCTGCCCTCCTACCCCAAATGGTTCTTCACAGCGATTAAAATTCCCTCAGTATTCTGGCATTTTGATTTATTTTGCATTGCAAAAGTAAGGTGCACAGCTTATCTTTAAGACACCTTTACTTTGAAAGTACAGTGAAACCTTCACTGTCTATTTGGCAATAAAACTATTTTCTTAAAATATGAAGAAAAAAAAATCCCGTGCACCACAGAAGACACCCTTAAAACCCCCAAGATCGTTTGTTCACCAATTTGGAACTAGTCAGAGACCAAGGTTAACTTTAGCTCAAAACGTACAGCGGCTGGTTGAGGATGATGACCTGAATAATGACAATCCAGTTTTTCAACGGGCTCTTCCTTTTCGTCACATTCTCCCTCGTCACTGGATAACCGAGATGCTGGCTCAGCTGCAGGCAAGGGAGGCTGTGGGGACTCGTGGACAGAAGGAGAATCGCTCGGGGCATTTCCACTGTGCTGGGCTGGACAGCCGGGAGGCCTGGCAAGGTAAGCAGGGCAGATGTTAGTGAGCAAACACTAGTTCAGCAAGCATTTAAGCTCACATTTTTTTAATTAACAACAAAAGGGATTTAACATTAACGAGTTTCCAATGTTTTCACTGTTCTCAACACTTCTACTGAGAGGAAAGAGGTGTTGCACCCGCGGAAGAGCAGTACTGCCTACTTGTTGCAGAACTGCTTTCATTGAGGTAACTCACTTTTTTATTAATTAAAGAATCAGACCGTCTTTGTTATGAGATATGGCTTGGAATTACTCATTGCAGCTGGTCACCAGGTGCAGAGCAAAAATACTGCCCTCCTCCAACTGAGCCACCTCTCTTTCAAATCCCACATCGTGAAACTATCAGTATTCGTTTCGTAGTTACAGGAAATGCAGATTTTTCTTACCTTGGAAGACTGGGCGGGTGAGGTTTGGGTTTATTAGGTAATAAAGGCTTTGATTCTGTAAGAGTAACTCCATGAGAATTTTGGTGCAGCTCCTGGGAAGTTTTAGTAGGTGAGGGATGTGGTTCCCTGAGAGGGGGCATCTGCTGATGATGATCCGAATGTCGAAGAAACTCCTTTTCCCTGGTTTTGCTTTTGTGCTCGGCTAACAACACATCGAATCGTTTTCTTCGACCCTGTACAGCCCTCCGCTGGGTTAAGGAATGTGTCTACAAATCCAGGAATAAATCATTAATCCCAGGCTATTAGATTTGTGGAGATTAAACACTCAAACACATGTCTAGAATTCTAGAACAAAGAAAATCATCACGTTTGTGGTTTAGTAAATAAGCAGGCAAATGGCTTGTAAAAAAGTTTTAAAATTGCTTAGTGGGTGATTATGTCCCTGTATGATAAAAAATGAAAACCAGCAATTGCTTTAGAAAACTCTTTTAAGGTTTGTTCAAACTTCTAAAAGAAGCTGCCAAATCTCTTGAAAGACTAGAGTTTCAAATGTTTTTCACATCTGTATTTTAATTGCCAGTTATAAAATGGTATCTGAAACCATTTTTCCTTATCTTATAGTGCATAACAAAAATATTTAATATTTACTTTCACCCATAAAATATTTAACACAAATTTAAAAAACAGACTTCTAACATGAAACACTACAAATATTCAAAAAGCCTTCATCAGCTTGCTTCTAATATCCTAACATTGTTTGAAAGCTAACGTAATGAAATACATATTCAACATAAAATACAGCAGAATCCACAGCCAGGCAGAACTCAAAGTCCTTTGAACATCCCAAATGCTGTATAGGGCAAGATACATGTGGCACAATTTCTAGGTAATGCAAAACAGATGGAAGTTATTTTTTGATTGTTAAATTATATACATATATTTTTCATATAGCATAGAAAGTTGGATTGGGTTAATTTCATCTATTTTTGGAGGAGTCGGTGTAATATAAGGAATTGCTGAGAACATATTTTAATTGCTTTCTCTTTAAAACTTTCGGGTTGGCCAGTTCTCTTGTAAGAGACTTGGTACTCTTCCCTCCTCTGTTAGCACAACCATTCCCCCTGCAATTCCAAAAGGGCAACAAGCACGTTCAAGTTCACTTCCTTTGGATCATTAGCACCAGCTTCCTTTTACCTTTGTTCTGCAGGTGGTTTATTTACCAGATGCTTCCCCTGCTGACAGTTCAGCTGCTTGGCAGGAAAGTAGCTAAATATTACACAACTGCACACGATTTAGAGTTCTGGTTCCTTGGGCTAAGTGATATCTTCCCCACCAAGGAAGGGTGCTCTGAGCCAGAACACCCTCTGCATCAAATTGAAAGATTTTAAGGGATGGTTTAATTTAGAGTTTGACCTGTAGACATACTTTGTGGTTTCTTCCGATTACTCATTTTTGAGTAATTACTCAAAAATTGAGTAATCTGAAGTCCTGCATCAAGCAGTATTTGCATTTACACAAATACCTCCTCAGTATCTATCACAGACTTTTCTAAACAAGAGAGCTTGTTTATCTAAATCTTACATAAACAAATAATACTTTCAATGCTTATGATGGACTTTTAAAAATTCTCCAGGTTCTCTCCAAGCAGAAGAGCAACATTGCTGGTTTCACACTATCTACATGTGGAATAATGTTACAATCTTTCCAACGGCAACATTCTGCTTAAAGGAGTTGTAAAAAACAACCCCCCACCCACGAAAACCCTTCTGGGATACTTTAAGGAATATATATCTTTTAATAAACAAGTTAATTGGATTTTAAACACAGTTCCTTCTTTTTTTTTTTTTTTTTTTGCAATATGTTTCCAGATGTTACCAAGATGTGTTACCATTTATAGTGCTAAACACTGACAGCAAAAAAATAGCAGTTTCTAGTTTTCTGTCATGTTACTCATGAAATAAAATTTAAACTTTTCATCAGAGTGTTATTCTGATTAAGATAGCCTACCTTGCATGTCAAAGACCTAGTACAGGGCTTCTTGGTTTCCACATCAATGACACCACAGTATATATCAGGATCAAATTCTCTCTCTGTAAAAGGTACATAAATATCCCATCATTGAAAACAAATGGATGTCATAAAGACACTTTGAAATGCTAAGATTTATTTTCCTCATAAAACTTAACCAAACCAAAAACTATTTTCAAGTGTAACACATGCAAATGCACAAATAAAATTACTGAATTAAAACCAAACACGTTCTGTTCTCACGGCGTGCCATGCCGAAACACAGATCTCACTTCTGCAAACACAACGGAGACACTTACAGCTGCACAAGATCCCAAAGCAGAAGTAGATCCTGCACGCTACTTTTTTTTTTTTTAATGTAAACATCATCTTGCGAAACCAAGAACATATTTAAGAGGTCACCATCAAAATGAACAGTCCCAACTGATGTTTGTTGCTGATGCTAAGCTTCTCTACCCTTCAAGGGTTATAACTTAGTTACTGTGTTTAAACAGCAGACTGCATCAGTTGTTCGGTTTTCTACATACCCATACACCTTTCGTATAAAAAGAAGAAAAATCTTTAACTATCTAATTCTTCCATCTTTTAAGATAGAAGCATGTAATTTTAAAACTGTAGGAATCGACAGGCCTCTGAGACCTGGATGGTTTCTGAAAACAACAGCAACATTTCAAGTTATTTGCAAGTTAAACGGTTAAATTCCAAAATTTAAGGATGTACCACATTAAAGTTTAATTTCTTATGAAAGTTTATAGTTGGTTTACTTTGGAGCTTATATTTTTGCAAACATATATGTGAAAACTTAGACTTGAATAGGCCTACTTCTATATATGCCAATACGTGCAATATAGCAAATAATATTTTAAAAATTACCTGACAGTCTTTTATGTAAAAATTTCCTATTATTTGTATTTTCTTCAGGTTTCTTTTCCAAAAATGGAGGCACAGAGAGAAGACCTTTACCATTCAGTATCTGTCCAGGGGAAGGCAAGGGTGGCTTTGGTATTGAGGGACAATTAAGGCCAGTCTTTATTGAGGAACTCACAGTAGTAGAACAAGTTGGACCAACAGCAGCTTTCAGTTGGACACCATCTATCTTTGGATGAATCTTTTCCACTTTGACAGATGGAGTCATGCTATTATTTAAGGGAAAAATGGATAAAGAAAATATTCAGGGAATTGTAGCATCATGGAGCCGTAAGTTATAACTACCTAAAATATATTTTATTACTTAACAATACTCTGATCTATTCACAATACAGATTTAATTAGTTGACTTGCCCCTTCTATTCACAGTTCTATTTTGGGTTTTTATTCCATATCCTTTTGCACATTTTTTGAGGATGTCCACAAACTCTTGTGTCTTCTTTTCCCCACTTCCTCATAAGTACTTCACGGAGTCATCAAGGATTTCAGAATGTGCAATTTGAATTCACACACACAGCATAACACAAAAGCAACTGAATGGTCCTGTTACATTCTAGGGAGCAAGGACTGTAATCTGTGAATGTGTGCAGGTCAAAAAAAAAAAAAAACCTGAATCAGGGATAAAACTCACTTAAGATTAAGGTAAATATATTTGATCAGAGACTTAAGTTTCACTTAGTAAAATGATCTTTATCCTGATTCAAGACACACCTTTGCAAGACTTCTCATTCAATAATGCCATTAGTGTATCCATCATCTTAAATGGGGCTGCTAGAAGAGATCTTGGGGAGTTTAAAAATGTCATCTTTTAAACTATAAAGAAATGATAAATGATACAGTAATTCCTATAGAGGTAATAAAACTTAATTCATTGTCAAAACGCATACTCACATTTTATCATGGGGAACTTTGCTATGCTGTACCGGATGCATTAGCCTATTGTTTCCACTGATCTGCAGCTTGTCTTTGGGTGATTTCAACAACTTGGAATTGGATGATGATGCACTAGTACCTCCACTGGATGAACGATTGCTCCCACTTCCACTGCTACCTTTGTTTTTTGAAGGGAAAGATGAAATGAGGGAAAATACTGAAGAGGAAGGAGGAGTCAAAGGCGGCTTGCTAGAGGAGCTGTGTCTTCTTTCTGAAAAGAAAAAGAGAAAAAGAACGGGGGTTAAATTCCCAGAGCCCATACAGAAACAATTCTTAAATACTTCATGTTGTCATTTATTAACATTTTTTCTGTATTGGCCAGGGAGGTCCCCTACCACACACACAGCCCAGAGGATTCGAGCCGCACTGGGATCCACAAGGCTCCCCAGCTGGTTCCGGGAGCCCCTCGCAGCTTGGGGAGCTCCGTTCTGCAGCCCCCAAGGCTTCGCTTTCAATAACACTCCCCACTCTCTCCATCCTTAAGAAGAAGGAAGCGAGAATCAAACCCAGACCTCGGATACACAAAGCAGGGGCAGAGCTATCTTTTGGGCCAGGCCAGCTTGAATGTCAGATTTTGTAAAGAATAACAATTATCTCTTCAGAACAATACTGGAGTAAGACTAAAGTTTCATTTCATGATAACCTTTTGTTATGGTCTGCTGCATAGAGACTCATGCACTTATTTACACCATTTTTTTTTCCTATTACTAATTTTATTCTCCATTTCTTAATATGATCAGTTTAGGGAAGAATTCTCTTCTAGGTACAATACCAAAAGGACCAATAATGACTGTAATAAAGGGTTACAGACACTCCTCTGTGAAAAAGTATTTCTCAGCATTTACATAAAGAGAGACCAGGTTCTACCACTGAATGTGCTGGAAAAGAAATGGCAAAATTGACAAAGCCTAGGAGAGCAGTGCCATTAACACGAATATATTTCTTGCATTGCTTCGGATGGAATCACACATGCTTTAAAGATAGCTCTCTGGAACAATGAATTCTCAGGCACAATACACAGGACAGCTCACAGAGTACCCAGCTCTGCCTACACAAGCACATGGTAATTGACTGGTCAACTGATAGTTGGACACCTGTGATTCCTAGATGATATATGTTATCAACAACTGCTTATAGACATGTCTCTGGCAATCAAATACATGCAAG
Organism: Tinamus guttatus; assembly: GCF_000705375.1. The sequence continues at coordinate 37,413 of NW_010581925.1, read as the reverse complement.
CCATGGATCTAAGAGAGAGAACCAAGAATTAACAGGTCCATGTATGGAGTGGAAAGGCACCTTCTTCTTGCCAGTAAGAATATCAAGCAGTGATCACAACCAGTGCTGTGAATAGTACCTAAGTCCACCACTTGGCTATCCCAATCACAGAAGCAACTTACAGATCTTGACATTAAATAACCTAAATCCTCAAGGAAAGAGGCTACTTGTGAAGTTACGATAACTACAGTCAACTCTTTCACCTGCAAGACAGTGGAAGTCCTGTCCAGTGCAAACCCTCCACAAGTCTGTAACTCTCGCGAAGACACAAAATCATACACATTTTATATGACCCAGATTTTTCCCTGTCACACTCCTAAGTAGAGAAATGCCATGTGCTCACATGTCAGCCAGCAAGAACTCCATTCACAGCAGGAAGAACTTCTTCAACAGAATAAGTTACCAGCCCTGAACCAAGCTGGGCAGGCACGTGGTATCACCTGCTTCTGCAAGCAAGACTAGCAGGAGGCAGCACTGAGGGAAAAAGCAAGAGGAAGGCAGAAGTACCTGGGACCTGGCACACTACATTCTCACAGATGGAGGAACTAGAATATTAAGGATGTTCATTAGCTCATAAAAGATTTATAGATGTAAAAGCACAGTGCTTTGTCTAGGAAATTCCAGTCAAGAAATGATCTTTTGAGACTGAACCAAGCGATCTGTGTTTCTCCGTTTGTCTACCTACAAAATGGGTATAAATTACCTAAAGAACCTACACCAAAAAGAATCGGTCACTTCTGAAGAGCTCTGCGATCTCAGGTGAAATGCCCAATAGAAATGCAGAACAAATGCAGTGATTTATCAGCCCACCTGAAGAAATAACAGCTTTAAAATTATTCCTATTTAGAATGACAAGGTGACTAATCACCTGTGACGTTCAATATGATCTACTTACTTCAGTCTTAGAGACCCAGATGCCATACGAGAGGACTCAAGTGAAGTATGTTAGCATATTTATATTCGAGTAAATGGCTGTGCTTCTTATGTGACATAGTGCTTATTGCCAAATGTCTTTTTATAGCAATGGCAAGAATCCCTGAGCAGCTTTGATAAGTTACTATTTGAGGGCCATTAGTTCAGCCATGCTAGACCCATATATGACCGACAGGAGAATTACTCTGTGAAATAATGAGAAAATTTCCCCCAGGATTCCTCTTTTTTTTGTATATTTAACAAATTTGAAGTCCAAGTAGTTATTATGGTTAAGAATAATAGAGTGGATCACAATGCAAAATTCGGGAGTTTATTCTGTGTTTTTTCTTTTCTTTTTTCTTTTTTTTTCCCCTTTGAAAGAAGAGAAGGGTGTTTCTGCATTGGAAAGAACTTGGTGGAGGGTGGAGAAAAGGGACTAGAATAATAACTAAGAGCAAGAACATCATGCCTGCCATCATTAGCAACAAGCTATGCAAAATAATCATCTGAACTATTGATCTGAATAACACAGACACTGCTCTTCTGGGAACTGTACTGGTACTGGTCAATCAGCTCTAGACCGAGATGTTACTATTTACATGAACGTTTCATAGCATCTGTCTCAAAATAAATGAGTTTATAGAAAAAAAAGTTTTTTTAAACTAGTGACAGTTTAAAAATTGACCTCGGAGAACTGAGACTGATGCTAATCAATCATCCAGATTACAGTCTACCTATGAGATAGAATGGAAATAAGCCTAAACAAACAATTTGATATGAAAAAAGCCGGATGAGCATTTTCTACAATTCTATAACCTTTCCTTAACACAAATTTAACCCTTTATTCACTTTTCTGTGTTTATGAGTGCAGAACCCATGAAGTTGGCTAACAAGACTCTAGTAAACCTCACTCTTACTTGCAGGACACTGAGAAAAAAGCAAGGGAAATCCCTGAGATTAACCAAACGTATTCCATGAGGTGACAGAGCGATTCGAACAGTTCCCTGCTGCCCAGAGAAGCCGCTCTCCCTGCGGCCCCAGAGGCTGCAGCTTGCTATGTGCTACGGGAACGTTCGTGTCCGCATCTTGGCCCGAGCTGTGGGTGACTGTAGGGAGGACAGAGTCACCCTGTTCTGGGGTTAGGTCCCCTCCAGAGGTCTCTTCCAAGGTGGCCCTGGGCATGGGACCCTTCCAATCTGCCCCCAGGGACTCCAAACTCACCCCGCTGGCAATTCCCTTCCGAGCGCCGTCCTCCACGCGGCTGGTCTGGGTATCGGGAAGGTGACCACGATGCTCCTTAGAAAAGGCTCTAACATTTGTTGTAACATACCAAGACATTAAGACATTTACCCTGTTGTAGAACTGTGAAACTTGCTCTTTTTTTCTGTATGCACCCATGACTTGTGTAGTTGATCAAAGCTGATTTTTCAGCTCTTCCTGACCACCCTCTAATTTCTGGTTACCTGTTTGGGCCTGCACAGTGGTGACTGGTTGCAGGTAGGGCTGCTCCGAGGGCTGCGAGCAGATTAGGGGCATCCAGAGCAGGCCTGCTCAGAGCCTGCCAAAGACATACTCACCACATTCAGTTCTTCCATGTTCTTACAAAATTCATGTTTACAAGTAAGAGCCACTAAGCTCTGTTTTGTAAAACTTCTCATGAAAGAAAGTTAAAAATATATGTCATCTGGAAAGTGATATTAAGCAAGAGATACTTATTTAGTGAATGAATTTATTGTCAGGATGACATCGCCTTTTAATTGAAAAATTACTACCAAGCTGTCACCGAATAAGCAAGACGACTGTGCATATTATGCCAAACACATTATAATGATGAATTCTGCTAATCACCTGCCAGTCTGTTATAGTTCCCGTTTATCATTAACTCTGACTCAACCTGAGAATATTCAAAAATATAATTATTTCCAGGTGTTCAGTTTTCAAATTTTAGAAGCTAACAGCCCTGTCCTTTCCCTTCACAGAACTCTCTTGAAAGAGAAACAATTTTTTTATGGCAGGATTGCTTTTACAACACTTCAAAGTGATATTACAAATATTGCACCTGTGTAATATGTCTCTAATCTTTAAAATCTGTGGGGTGGTTTTGTTTTGTTTTTAAAGACAGAACAATACAGCCTGGGCTTTGGAGAAATAACCCCAAAGTTTTCCCTCAATCACTTGCAGGCTTGTAATGTGACAGACCCAAAAATATATCAGAGAAAGAAAACTGAACCACATAGTTTTGTCCTGGATGTAATTGAGGATGAGCTGAGCACTCTCGACACACAGCGTTTTGCAATATCTGACCCAAAACAAAAGCCTGCCTTCAGCACTAAACCGTAGCAGAGAAACTCCTCCTTAAGATTCCTTGCATTTATAAAATGTCTTTGTCGTTATAAGGAGACAAGCTGTAATAGGGAGGTAGAAAGCTGTGAAAAGAGATTGCACCCCAGCAAACCGGCTGCGTGCGGTGACTAGGGCATGCACTGAACTAGCAGCTTGGAAAAATCCAGTGACAGTTTGTGTGCAATGGGACTTAGTTGAGCAAGAAAGACGCAGACTGCCAGAGTACACAGAATATCACCACCAAATGGGCACTGATAAGGTGAAATCTTTTCGAGAGTTTTAAGAACGTTAAATAGACTCACTAGGCCTCTAGTGTGGCTGCCAATTTCTGCGGCTTTAAAATCGCATTTTCCATTATATGTTTAGTTTCACTCGTCAAATGCAATGCAAAAGCTCCAAACTATACCATATGGAGACTACATAAGACATCCACGAAAAGTAACCACAGACCAGGACCTAGAGCACTAGGAGAAGGGAGAGAGAAAAAAAAAAAAGAAAGAAAAAGAAACAAAAAGAAAAAGAAAAAGAAAAAGGCTTCTCCCCCCGTTTTGCTGGGATGGTGGGTGATGGTTTTCCATCAGTGGGTGAACACTTGGACTTACTGTGATTTATAAGCTTATTTTTATATGAACAGAAGATATCCTTTCATAGAAAAAGAGATTCTGCTTTCATAGAAACAGGTCTTTCTTTGCTATATGCTTAAAAATAAATTAAAAACATAGAACAGAAACAGCACCTTAATTTTCAATGCATTCTCCTCAGGCTCACACTTAGTTCCTAAGCATTAGGAAACATTCAGCGGCGTTCACTCTCCCTATGCATCAATAATAGCTTTGGGCAGCAAAATATAAGATGTACAGATCAAGTTTCAGAAACCCATTTTTTTATACTGCCTCCTTATGTAAGCACTGGGCAAAAAGTCAAACTGACCCGTGTGGGCGCCAGCCGGAGCGGCACTGGAAGCACAGGCCGCCCTTTCGGACACGCACCGGGCCCTGCTCACCGCACGGCACCGGCGCGCACAAAACCGCCAAAACAGACACCGGTGCGAGGAGTGAAGGCAGCCTATGGAACTACACGTGTGCATTGATACAAAGCATAAATATAAACCTTATGCTTATGTTGCTGTTAATATATCCGTGTTGGCTAAAGCACAAGGTGGATAAAAGTGCTGTTTAGGAGAAACTTTTGTTTTCTGGTCACACCTGAGCTGCTGCTGGGCTTGTTTTGCTGTCGGTGGTTTGGCCTGCCAGCAGCATGACTGCTCTGTTTAGATAAATCCCTTCCTAGGCACACCCAGCCATGGAAAGACATTCCCAGTAAAGAGCTAATGCTCCTACCAATAAAATTTTAAGTCACGCACATGAGCCAGAAGGACATTCACAGAAATGTACAGACAGCTACAAACAGCTGATTTTATATCTATTAATGGGTTTAAGTTAAAAGAGAGCACTCTTCCAACATCACCAGAGCGCAAGGAAGCCATCCCATCTGTAACATGCCTGAATAAGGGAGGAAAGTTTCAGTGAGTCAAAAGAAATCAAAAAATGAAAGACTAAAATTCAGTAGCTGCTACAGCCTTATCTGTTAATTCCACCCGAGAAATCCCATCAGCTAAGGCATTTTCCAGGCTTCCCTCTCTCCCTTTATTTTCCTCCTCCTCCTTTTAATGAGATTGCTAAACTCTTGACAAACTGCTCAGCATCTCCCTATTGCCTTCTATGGTGAAATCTAGCAGCAATTCCAGTGCAGGCCGCCAGCGTGTGCCTGACTATGTGCCAGTTCAGCAGGCACATCTCCCTCCAAGCACAGGGGTATTTAAGTTCTCTTCTTTTAAGCAGTCTTAAGTCTGTGGAATTAGATAAGTATTTCAACTTTTCATACCCAATATTGATAGTTGCATTAAACAAAAAACAGGCATTTAAACTCTATGAAAGGAGTGAATGATTTAGATGACTTGAACTCAGAATTGAGTGGCTGCAGCCCAGCCCCTATTTCCTGCTCACCTGCAAGGGAGGGCAGACACACATTAACATTAACATTAGCATTAACACAGGTGGGCTCCCTGCCAGGGAGCTCGGCCCCTGCTCATGCAGCCCTGAAGTGCTCGGGGAACCGTTTCGCCCTAGACCAGCAAAACTGAACGGAGCTCTGAAAGATGGGAGATTCCTGAAATAAACGATTCCATCGACCTTAGGTGAATTCACAACATTTGGAAATGCCCAGAGCCTCCTTGACCAGAGGTGCCAGAAGTCCTCTGTGCTAAGTAACAAGCAGTAGTTTTAAGGACACCTCCCTGCCCTGCGCTTCTCGTTGTCACCCGCCCTGGCTCAGCACCTCTCACCGCTACAGCTGTTACTGCAGCGGGGCTGAAACCGGCACGGCCCGCGAGGGATCTTCATCTGCTGCTCACTCGCTTCTCGCCGCTTCATTATCCCGCTCTAATCAGGGGCCTGGATACCGAGGATTCTGCCTTAATCTTCCACTGATGTCCCTTTAATCATCCGATCGGTTTTGTTCGCAGCGTAGGTCGGGCTGAGGTCACTCCACCTTCAGCCCCGCTGGGGTAAAACTCGCACTTTTAGCAGAAGAGACATCCTTTGCCCAAAGATCTGTTTTTTCACTCCAGCAAGACAGTTGCAGGAAAGAATATTCACCGAGCAAAAGCTACTAATATGAGAGATTACCAAGGTTTGCTTGGCACGAGCACAATCTGTCATGTCACCAGAGAGAATTCATATTGCTATTCCATTTAAAAATAGTAAATAAATAAATAAGGATGGTGCTCGCCACAAGCAGTTGCTTCTAGTGTTTATCACCCAGTGTTAGGCAAACCACAAAGAGAATCTGCCTGCTAGTCATGCTGCTCCTGGCATTGCATTCGGAGAAAAACAACACTTCAGTGGGAAAGGACAAAAAAAGCAGTTAAGGAAGTAGGTTATTTATACTGCAGCACACCAAACGCAGCTTCGGGTGGCACAGAAGAGCACGCACTGAGTTATTCACGTGTTGACATTGCTTCCCACAAAATTCTTCCTTATCTTGACCGTTTCTTTGAAATTGTAAATAAATGGTAGCAGGTATAAACTATTTACCTAAGAAACAGGTTTGTAAAACTCGCTTTGCACATACCAAGCTGGCAGTCCTGATGCAACCTAACGGCCTGCACTTCCTCACTTGAAAAAACACTCGGCACATTTGCAGTGCAGAGGAGTTGCAATTGCCTGTGATTCATATCATCCCTTAAAGAGGCAATTAAGCTACATTGATAAAACTTAGCTGAAAATATGCCTCTTCCGGGTGTTTTCTAAAATCCATTAAAATGCAATATTTACCTAGTTTTGAAGAGTATATTTTAAAACCCCAGGATTTACCTCCACAACTTGGTATGTCAACATCTTTGCTTTGCCAAGTGGAAATTTAAAATGTACTGGTTTATGGTTTTACACAACATTTCCACCACATGCGTGCTACAGTGTTGGTCAAAGACAGACTTACATTTATTTACACCAAGAGGGTAATAACCAAGAAGCTACAGCCACCTTCTTAGGGGCAGAAGAGAGAGTTTAATCTATGTTTGGGTCGGACATTATAGAGCAAAAAAAAACGAGAGGTGAACAATTTTTGAAACTCCTTTAAAAATGTTCTTTCAAATTAAAGCAATCCTGGGAGGCTTCAACTTCGTGGATTTCAGTGAAACATTTACCATCTCCCAGAGTGAGAACTCAGAAAATTATTTTCCTCTCTCTCAAAAGCTTTTGTCAAAGCCAAATAAACCAGATATATCAAGACCTTTCTAATTGCTAAGTATACTCCAAAAAGCTTTGTCAGCTCCTAGTGTATTTTTACTTCTCTAATGAGGACTGTATCAACAGAAAGTTTTAAATTTCATCTGTTTTCTGCATCTTTGTTTAGAAGAAGTGTTTGGGTGTTATTTCCTGCTCTACTGACCGCAAGTCCCAGTCGAGACTGAGGTCTCCTTGTTCCAGGCATGAATTCTGAAAACATTCCCTTGTCAGTCATCTCCAAAACACATACCACAAATCTCCCTAAAGAGCATATAAAAGCTGGCTAAGCTTTAATTAGGGTACATTGAATTTATTATGAAAATTCATGATTATAGAGAACGACGTGTTTTTTTACGATACGGTTTGGTTACAAAATGCGCAATTCGCAATGTGCAAATTCTCAGGCGTGCAGATATCTGGTTTTCAGGGCATCATTCCAACTCTGAAGTCCCACCATATTAATTCATTGATTTAAAACATATAAATAAAACATACATGCATATTCATAATGGTGGTCCAAGCATCCGTAACTATGCCTTTTTCCTGCAATCCAAAACTCAACTCGAGCAACAGTCACTGATTATTTTGAATGATAGATTCATAACTACTTGCAAATAAAAGTTTCATGCAAGCCACTTCCTATCAGTACAGGACTCCTGAACAGACAAAGGTTTCGATTCACGTTTTACTTTAGTTTGTTTATAAAAGCTGCTTTACCAGAGCACTTAATAGAGGAAATGAAAGCCAAGCTGGGAATCAGAATAGATCCTCTCAGAAGTATTCTGGCTTTCCTCTTCCCCACCCTCGCTGGGTGGCATTAAAGGTGCTACTTCATCTCTCTGAAGTTTCCCAACATTTAAGTTTGAATATTTGCAAATTATTTACTCAACTGCAAGAAGTGTTATGATGGAGAATTAACCACATCCCTTTGAACACAAGCAGAGTGTAAGTGCTAGCTATGTTATTAATTTGCCCATTTCATTAAAGCAAGTACTGAAAAGTACTGGCTGCTTTTAAAAGTGCAAAGTCAACTGCTCCTTGTTTGATTTCTAGGTAGATATGTTTATAATTTTTCTAGGGATTTCCTTTTCTAGAAGTGAAATCCATCCACGTGATCTTTTAGATAAAGGAGCACAAAAACATGGAGGGCCTGTCCTTTTTTCTGGAAAGACTGATCATTTTTTGTCGTTCAGACTCAGAATGCTGAAGAATTTAGAATTCTCAAGCACGCAAGTAGTTCCATAATCAAATTTCATAGGATTTAATATTTCTCTTTAATTTTTTTTTTGCCTCCGGGACATGTAAAATAACCTCTAAGGCCTCAACCAAGACAGCACTGCAATCCCAAGGAAGACTCTACAATTCTGATGTTTCTCACGGCACCCCTGAGGAGAGCTGTAAAACTCTTGCAAGGCCTGTGGGAAAGCTCCGAGGCAGGACATGAAATTGCATCCTGTGCTCAGGTAAGCCCCAAGGCAAAGGGGACAAGGTCTCCACAAACCTCGGGCATAATATGCACGAACAACCTCCTGGTATCCCTTCCTCAGCAAATCCGCAAGAGGGGGAAAAATAGATTTCTTGCCAGGGAATTGGCCCTGGACCTTCTGGTTGGTGGCTCTCTCGTAAATCTGTCAAGCACTGGAATATAAATATTGCAAAGTTATTATGGACAGACAGTGGAGTGTCTCAGATGGTATCCGGCCCATGGGGAGATTATAATATCCACATCAGAGTACATGAGCACTAATCTCTGTGTAGCCTCTTGATGACATGACAATACCTGCACTGATTAAAAAAACAGGCATTGAATAAACCCTGTTTTTGCTAATATATAGATAGATAGATAGCCTTATTTTAGGAATATGATATATATGAATGACAAAAAAACCACCAAACAAAAGGAGCGTGTACAGACCAGCAATGTACCAAGATGCAGGAAGAGGTCAAATTCTTCAAATAATATAGTTGCAAAGCTGCTGTGAAAAACCTAATTTATGTTTAACCTGAATGAAAGAAACTTCCATTTTTTTCAAAATACCAAAGTTAAATAAAATGATAAATGATAAAACTATTGATGAACAGAATTAAAATAAAAACAATGTGTTAAAAGCAGGGATATGGAGAATTAAGGTAAGCAGAACCTGATTTCTGATTTTCCACCTCTGCCCTTTTTCTACTCAGAAATTGGGGTTACAACTTCCTCACCATATTTTCCCCCTTCAGCATGAACAAGATTGCTTACAAGACCTTATCACTTAATAATATTATAATACTGATGTAATATATTCATTTAACTTCACATATTCAAATGCTTGTTTGGCTTTCATCTCGCTAATGCTTCTATTCACACTGCAATCAGAAATTTTAATGTTTCCCCCTGTAGCTATTTCCTTACATGTGTCAAACTTCAATCCACGTATGTTCATTGTTAGACTCAGCTCTGCTACAAGAAATCCGTGGAAGCCAAGAACTTTTTAAAAGCTGTTACTGAACCAAAATACAAAGGGGCTGCTGACACTCTAGGGATGGGTATAAGAAAATGAAACAGTCAGATCTCCATAAAGACAAGAACAAAAGGAATGAATTTCTTTAACAAAGGAGTAAATGTCACAGGATATACAAAAATAGCAGTGTCAGGTAAGTAAATCAGATTCTTGGATACTGTTATTAAGAAATTACAAGGTAGAAAGACACTGAAGGCTAATATTTGTCTTCAGCACTATGCGAATAATCAGCGAGATTGGCAGCCACATAGTATTAAAGCTTTGTGAGATGGAAAAAAAAAAAAAAAAAAAAACCAAACTTAAACATGTATATGGACACTTAGCATGAGCCACAGAACCAAATGCAATAGTCCCCTTTGCCCCAGGGCAATCACTCTTCACGCTGAAGATGCAGAAATGCTGCCTGCGGGGCTGAGGAACCTTCCCTGGCTACCTGCAGCTCATCAGCAGGTTCCTGCATTGACCTGGGTGCTGCCGGCCAGGGGGGCAGTGAATCTGCACAGATTTTACATTTTACTTAAAGTTATTTAATTGGAATTTTGCATTAAAAGAACCTAGCAATGCTGTGATTAGGATGCATTGCTATTTTCTGCAAGTTTAGCCTTTTAAATAAAAATACAACTGCACTTGATACATTCAGGCTGTCACTCTATCTGTGATTTCTTCCCAAACCAAAACACGATGTCAGAGACCATCCTGCAGCCAGTAAGTTACCAGTGCAGCTCTGTAAAAGAAATTACCCTCCAATTTATAAACTGGAAAACAAGTTAAAATAAGCAAGTTGTTAGTAGTTTGGTTCTTTAATTAACACTTTGATTAAAAGTTACCAATTTATCTAGAAGACCAACAAGATTGCAATCTACAACCTACATTTTTATTGCTATTTTTTCCCTTCAGCGTTTTCCCCCCTTAGAAGTGGCTCTTTGGATCACTTTTTCCCAGCGCCTGCAGGGAAACAGCTTCAAAACACATTATACGGCCTGCTCGGCACTTCCTGCGCCAGCAAACCGCAGCTACCGCAAACAAGATACGCCCCCCACGGCAGTTAAATAAATGAAAAATAAAAAGGAATTAATAAAAAAAACGTGCAGCTCTGAACTTGGCTGCCGGCCCTGCAGCGAACGGCTGCGTTTGGGGACCCGGCGCGGGGGCCCGCGCGCGTGCAAACCTCAGCCTGTGCCCGGCGAGAGCGAACTCCGCTCCCAGCTGCTCCTGAACTTTGGCCAAATGGCTCCGATGACATTTCGGGCCGGCGCGGGCGGGCGGGCCGCACTTAATCCCTCATTTTGAGCTTATCCGCTCGGGTCGGGCAGCACCCGCTCGGGGCGGCCGCTAGCGCCCGGCCCCGCGCCGAACCGGGGCTGCAAATCGGTGCCGAGAGGGCGACGGTGTCGCAGGGGTCGCGGCAAGAAGCGAGGCCGACACCTGGCCCGTGCAAGGAAACAGCGACCGTGCCCGTTATGGGCACACATCACCTAAAGGCACGCGGAGCCCAGTCAAAGCGGGCTGTGTCCAAGCCAAAACGCATCCGGCGGCTTCTCCCTCAGCGAGGCTCCCGCGCTGGAAATTCCGGGCGCTGCTGCCTCGGTGCTGGCATCCGATCCCCACCGACACCCAGCAGCTACGCAGCAAAACCCGACTCTGACCGAGTTACTAATTCCTGGGCAACAGCCTGAGCAATCGCTTGGGAAAAAAAAAAAAATAGAGCATGTTTGCTGAAAAATGAGAATAGGAAAAAAAGAAATGGTGTTTTTTCCTCTTGTTTTAAATTACCATCAAAGCTGAGATTTCTGGCCTTTCTTCAGTTATCAAATGATGTTCAGATGCACTCGGGAATACACAAACATTTCCTTGGATTATGCTGTTTTTAAAACACATCTCCTTGCATTTTTAAGCTTGGTACCAGAACTACGCACGTTTCTGGAGGACTTGTTCCTTCTGCATACTGTTCTGACACCTGTAATTAAAACCGGGTACGTCTCCAACAGATTTCAGTGGTCCACAAAATTTCTGACTTTAAACTACCATGTGGGAAACCAGCACTGATGTCCCTGTCTCTTTACCACCTAGAATTTGTTTTTCCTTAGTCTTTGATTTAGTGTATTCTTATTTTAGGAGCAACAGGGCGAGTAACCGCTATTTCATTGCTTGTTCCACAAATAAACTGACCAAGATTGGGCATTTTAATTCCAATGTGGAACAATGTAGAAAGTCGTTTTTCTTCTGAGCTAAGAGGCAGGGACACAGAGTCCCTGCAGCCGAATGTCAAAACAGGGATCCAGGGACAGATCCCTCATGCAAGGATAAGGGTGGAAGCCACCATGGGAAGGCCACCATCCTTGGGAGAACGCAATGAGATTTTATCCTGTCTTATACTATAGTAGCAATACATATGCCAACTATCTTGATCTCTGGTGTTGTTTTATTTATTATTTCCTGATGTTCCTATACAGCCACATATGACTAAAGGCTTTTAAGCAACTGCATAGATTAAATGCTCACGAGATTGCAACTTAAAACAGACAAATGCAAGTGCCACAGCTTAATAACATCCTGAAAGTATATTTTGACAACTGAAGAAGTAATTTTACTGAATGCATTTAAAAATATATATATAAAGCCAGTAAAGGAAATTAATTTCCTGATACTAAATCTCTTCAGATGTTTTAAGTCTTATTTTCTAGAAACCCAAGAACGACAGTAGCATTATATTCAATATAAGCACCCACTGCCCAGACAGGTAGAGCAGGCAGACAGGGGAAAATGGGAGAGAAATGGCTTGATATGGGATCCTGCTCTTGCATGATCATCAACTGCACTGAAACTATTGCAATGCAAGAAAAAATGCTTCCTAGAAATCAGGTTAAGGTGAAAAACAGTACCAGCCCGCTCCCTCCTCCCCACTTCCTTGCTGGACACACATAACATGAGAAGACATTTATACTGTATATGATACTATCACTATGTACACATGTACAATACTACTACTGTGAGCTGAATATTAATACACGCCACCTCAAAAAATCAGTCTAAAACCTAAAAATATTCTGCATATCTTGAATTGCAAACAAAATTCTCTCTAAGTTTGTTCACCTGGTTTTAAGGTAACGAGACAGATGACACTCTGCTCTTTCTCTCTGCACTGATCTGCATCTTATGTCCCTTTTTGTGTTTGGAAATTTTATGTTACTTTAATAGCATCTGAGAGCTGGACTGCAGGTGTTGTGCCTTCTTCCCACCCTGATTCGAGGTCCTAACGATGCTGTTTTTTATTGCTAGCATCCAAATTGGGTTCTGGATGCGGAGGCAGGACCTCTTGGCACTGTCCCCGAAGGCAGACAGGGTGACGGCCGAGCACACGGGACAGCCGCACGTGAAACCACACGTTCACTCCAAGCATTAAACGGGGTTGGGAGCTGCAGTGATGACTGCTTTGGCTGCACCTGAGAAGTTTGGAAGGGTCTGTAATAAATTCAGACATCCAAAGGTTCCGCCTGATTGGTATCAGCTCGATTTGCTTGCACTGCAGCCCGCTCGGGCTTACGTTCAGGGCTTTCTGAAATGATTTAGTTGTAAATATTTTGCTTTAAGCAGATTGCTTGATTGCTGGTTACTATTCTTATTCTTCCTGGAAGGAAGGGAATGACAGGCCCCGAGCCAACACCAAACAACTTCAAGTTGATCAATCGGGAGCTCTGGCGAGGTTACTTGGAAAACTGCCTTGTCCCCGTGGGGGATGCGCCGAAGGGACCTTGCCAGATTTCTCCTGGCGTCACATTGCTGCATGATGCCCCAGAGCCAAAACTAGGAAACACGGCAGTGAAATCACACCAAAACTATCACTACTTGCTTGTCTTTGAGGCCCAGCACGTCTGCCTTCCAAACCCAGAAAAACTACTCTGATACCATCATGAATGAATCCCTAGCCCTTCCGAACCACGAGCCAATAGATTTTGAAATCAGTGGACTTTTATCTTGAAAAGCTGCCAGTTTGAGGGTGTTTTACACACTACGGAAAACTCAAATACCTTTGGCAAGATTTTTAGCAGATTCTTTTCCAGATGGGAGCACTTAGAAGCTCCTCAGGTTTGGAGGAAGCAGATATAGTCCAGAAAAAAAGTGGATTACTGAGTACAGAGGAGCATCATGACAGCCGTGCCAGTGCACGCTCAAGCAACAGCACTCCCTGCCTAGCTATCAACTCTGCTTCCTTCATGTGCTTGGCTATACCAAAATACATATAGGTGACCCCTATAAACGTCACCCATACAGCACGCGTGTGCATACACACACATAGGCAGAGCAACTGAAAAAGGGCGATAGACATGGCCCTAGCGGTCAGCACCTAAAAAAACAGTAAATCCCATGGAAAGGGCTGCAGAAAGGAGCAGCCCGCTGCCAAAATTAAGCGGTATGAGCCATTCTGCTCAACGCGTGACAACCGAGCCGCGAGCACCCAGCCTCGCAGCGCTATGCACGCACATGAACTCATACTCCTTCTACGACCATCGGAGCAGATGTGGGTATTTTTAGAAGCTGGCTGGGTGATGGCTTCATGACCCACACGATGACCTTTGGTCAAAGAGTACATGGCACTGCGATGAGCAGGAGACCGAGTAGTGGTGGGTTAAAACCTTCCCCCCGAGCGCAGGGGCCAGGAGAGGGCCAACGTGGTGCCTGTTCCAGGCATAAATATGGTCAAGTGAGGTTTGTCACAGCCCAGCAGCCAAAAAGAGACCGAGGAAACTGAGCAGCCGCTCGTCCCACGTAACGACGGGAAGGGCCAGAGCTGCGAGGCCTCTCACAATGACTGGAAATGTAACAGAAATTAGAACAACTCCATCACTAACTTCACTCTAATGAAGGTGACACAACACAATATTTGGGAATCCAAATGGACTTCAAGACCACTTATATTACACAGATACAATATTTCAGGACTAAAGGAAAAAAATATATAAAAGTTGGCATAAATTTTGCTTGCTTTGAATGTGAATTTCAGCCTGCAATTTACACTTTTTTAAAAGTTATTATGCAATCCATGTGGTTACTGATTGCTATTTATCAATAAACTTAGGGGTTTCATTGCAGTCAGTGTTATACACTCCCTCTTCTGGTAATACTCTAAAAACACAGTTTCTAAGCTTTATTCTATCAAAAGTGTATCAGATTTCTAAATAAATAAATAAATGTGCTATTGATTTATTCCAGTTTGTCAAGAATTACTTTACCCAAGCTCTTCCAAAAGCTTGACTTTCACATATGTAGATGTAACTATAGCTCTCAAACTGTCTCTTTTTCCCCAGACAGTAGGTAAGTCCCTACAAAACACCATTTTCTGTAGGTCCAGCACAGGTAACTTTCTTCCATGCAACACACTGCCTGGCTTCCTCTTCACATGCAAAGAAACTGGTGGGCATTCCTCTTCCTGTGCTATTGCAAAGGGTCTACAAAAGTTGCATGCAGATCCTACAAAACACTAATCCTCTAGAAAACTTATAATACAGCAAATGAGTATTTTAATACTTAAGAAATTCATCAAAAAGCAATAAAATGGATGTACAGGGAAACAGGATAAGAACACATGTTAGTAGCAGTGCACACAGATTCATATATCTATGACCATGATGGTCTTTGTCTGGTAAAGCTTAGAGAAGCATCTCAGTTTGGACACCGCTGTTTTTCCAAAAATATTGGAGAATGCTGGGATGTTGCACAAATCACAAATACATACTGCTGCTGAAACAGTAACAGAGGCAAAAAAATAGGCTTTTGTTCCTTCTGCCTTGTTAAGTCCCTCTCTTCTCCTTTCTTAGGTTTTTCCTTCCAGTACACAGTATTATAACCAACAACTTAAGTATTTCTTTCTCTTTCATGAGGTCATTTTCTCCTAGCTTCCTTATTATAGTCAATTCTTTCTTTTTATATATATTTTACTTAAGTTCTTTGTTCTACATTTCCCTTTTCAGCTATTCCCCTGTGTTCTTTCTTTCCCCTCCTCTCCTCTTAGGAGGGACACACACACACACACACACACACACACACACACACACAGCAAACCACTTAAGTCTGGTGCTACTGGGTAGTTGCATCCTGCAAGCGTTGAGCTGTGCACTGCACTCTTTTCCCTAAAAAAAAATCCTGCATAGCTCCTGTCCCTCTTCCCTGCAAGCGTTGTACCCTGGCAGGAATGGGATGTGAACAAACCATGGTTATTGCTGAGATTTCCCATCCGGAATTGTAGCTGCAGTCACAGATGAAAAGGGGGCATCTGCAAAGCTGCTCTCTTCCAAACGCGGCTTGTCTAGGACGTGGCTGGTGAGACGTGTGGATACAATCTGTGCAAGCTGGAGCTACCTACCTCCATGGAAACAACTTTATTTTCTTCTTGAAAGTTCAATCCTCAACACTGTTTTCAGACCTTCCCGGAATATTCCTCCCTGGAATTATCAAGTGCTGTGGCCACAGTCTGCACTTCTTGAAGTAATCCGCACGGTTCATGAGAACACACATTTCCCCCAAAAGCCCAAACAAGGAAGTCCTTATAAATATCTAATTTATTCACCTTTGTTTAACTTTTGAAATTAAACTACTCGACAGCACCTGCCTAACACCAAGTGCACACATCAAAGGCTCTAATCTACACTTTCCAACTCTCCTTCATGACAGCAAGAACCCTGCCTTTTTTATTTCTTTTTATTATTGTTATTATTGACTCCAAGGCGGGCTTCTCCCACCTCCCTAGCTCTTGCACGGGTTGCAGCTTCCCTCCTCCGCGCTGGGCGCTTTGCCCAGGGCTGCGTGCCCGTGGCTGGCCCGTGTCACCTCCGCATGCCACCTCCCCAGGCCCAGGGCCAGCCCGCGGGAGCGGCCAGCGCCTCCAAAGAGCCCTTGGAGCAGGGAAGGAAACCTGCCGAGGACGGCAGCACGGGAAGCGGCGCAGAGCTGCCTTTCCTGGATCCGCAGAAAATCCCAAATGAGAATTCCAAGAACCGTGTTCTGCTCCATGTACTAAATTAATTTTGTATGCTTAAAGACTGGCTTTTAGCTCCATTAACTACTTCAATGAATAGCATGAAATTTGATTACTGCTCATCAAGGGTAAGAGAGGACAAGAACACACCAAACCATTCTAAATTTGTAATATTTTAGCACACACAGCACCATAGATAGAGTAAGATGAACGACAAGGTGAGTGGCAAACTAAAGCAATGTATTTTCTTACTTTTTTAAGATCTGAGGCTGAACATCACCTTGTTTTAAAATTACTCTATGTCCTACACAAGAGTGTGACAACTTCTTAACCTACCTAAGTTTTCCATGTAACGAACACAGACCACTGTTAATCTGCTTGCAAAAGTAACCTGCTGCATAGGATCTGTTTGGGACGTTACATACAAATACAGTGCCTAACTTCATTATTCCTTAAAAACTGCATATCTACACAGTTTCTTTTGAGGCAGTTCTACCTTCTCATTTAATGATGTGTTAAAAAAATAAAAATAAAAAGAGTTGAAAGTAACTAAAAAGTTAGTTGAAGCAGTTTTCCAAAATGAATCCTGGCTTGATCTCTGAGCCCATTTCCTTCTGGGAATACGCCAAGATGATTCTTGCAAAAGCAACAGAATTTCCCATCTCTCTGCCAAGAAGAAATTAAGATTTTTGGTGCTGGACTCATATACTTCAAACCCACCCGCTGCAATTGAGACTGTGAACTACTGCAGGAGGGCTGTGTTTAAACAGAACCTGCTGAGGCTGCAAATGACAGTTCGTTAAATCATGTAAACGGATGTGGGCCACAACACACCAAGTGCCACCTGTGCACGTTTGACACTCTGCTGGTGTCACCCTGGCACACCGCGACACATCAGATAACGCAGAAGTTTTATTTGGGTTATTAGGCTACTGAAAGCAGTTGGAATTGCTATCATTTATGTAAAACATTTTCATACTGCTTAAGAAAGTCATTAGTGAACAGCGGACACTTAATTACTGAAATAAATTGCTCGCTGCCAAAAGGATGCAGGCCGTAATGAAGGCTTATCTCTCAAACACGGATGAGCTCATGCAATCTCCTACAAAATAAGCACTAAAATCTACCAAACAGCAGCCCCCCAGTCCTCAGGTCCAACAGCTTTGGAGCAAGACTCCGTAGATTCCTCTCTTCTCCTATCTGCTTCAAACACTGCCTTGTACAGACCTGTTATCGCTGACTTTGCAATACTTGCTGAACACCCTCTCTATTCTATCCTAACCAAACAAAATCTGCAGAACTTAAAACAATAAAACTCTTAAAAATAAATTAAAGGCTAATTTCAGATTTTCAGAAAAAAAGTAGCTACTGCCAAATTCTATGTATTAGAAAAAGGGTATGACAAATTTATGCTCAATTTGTGGCGTGTCAAAAGAAATCAAACATAACATGTTATGCTTCAGGGACTGTAATATTTAAATTATATGCAATATTATAGCTGAAACACAACCGCATATTACCAGTGATAGTTAAGGGATCATTTATCCTAATTAATCGCAACGAATTCTGCAAACACAAGTACTCTCCAAATTCAAGCACTTAATACCAGCATCAAACCCATGACTAGGCAGGGGAGCAAACCCTCTAAGCAGGGGTGGGTGTGAGAAGAGGCTGAGGAAGGGAGGAGAAAGGCTGGGCTATTGCACAGAGGTGATGTCCGAGACTCCCCTCGAGCCCGCGCAGAGCCCAGTTGACCAACACGGTCGTTCAGAGTTCCCTACCCACAGCTCTGCCCTCTCCAGGCACCCAAGGTTGTGTGACCATCTCTTCTGTCCCACCTCCAAGCACAGACCTCCTTGGCGCCATACGGAGCTGTAAATCCACCTGTATCCTGCTTCCTTTCCCAAATCCTGTATTTTAGTTTAAAAGAACAGCAACTGGAAACTGGAATGCTGACGAGATTCCCTCCAGGCACACGGAGCCGACACGAAGCTCAACAGCCCAGTTATTGGCCTGGGCCAAACCACAAAGGCAATCAAAACACTGGACATATCTTCTTAATGACTCAACAGCCTGATACTGTATCGTTCCCTCTTTCCAACATTTGCTCTGTCGATGGTTTCATAATGACTACACGACTTACAGATGTTATCGGTGCAAGTTTTACAGGTAAGTTTGATAATGCTTCTATACCAGCTGCTGAGAATTAACCCCCATTTTATACTCACGGAAAAAAGGGCACAGAGAAAACAAGTCACATGGAGGGGAAGAGGGAGAATCAAGAGGAAAAAAAGAATAAATTCAGAGAGAAGAAAACACGTATCTCTAAACCAACAGTACTTCTACACCACTGAGCTACATCCTCCTCCTTTGCTGCAAAGCAGAGCCCTAAGCAATACACCCAGTTAAAATACAGAGCATATATGGCATGAAGTTGGAGAGGCAGGCACGGGATCGCCAGGAGAAATCCAGTTTGTTTAGCAAAGATCACCGTGATAAGGGATCTCTGGTGCTTCACCGGCGAGCCTGCATGCCTGAACACTACACCTTCTTTCCAGCCTTCGTCTTTGATTGAGCTTGAGTCATGCAAGGAAGATGCTGATGCTGTGAAAACATAACTGTTCAGAAAGAGGCAGCAAAAACACAGTGAAGGACTTCAAGGCAGTCAAGATGAAAGGTAAGGATGATCCTCTCTGAAAAAACAGCATCTCCTCAGCTCACCCTCCTGCATGTATTTGTTATTTGATTTGTACCTAACAGATTTCTGTGTAAATAAAATACTTCAGGAAAAAGGCTAAATATTCTCAATAATACATTTGATCACATTCAAATTATTCCTGACTGACATGGTCTGGGGAAAAAAGCTAGCATGTGTTCTACAGCGCACTTGCAACCTACCTACTTAAGTAGTTTATTAGAAATATGCTTTGGAAGAAATTAATTAGCTCATTAGGACTAATAGTTATAGTTAATAGTTTTGTCAAAGAAAGCCTAAACAAAGTGACATTTTAAAAGCACATATGCTACTTCAGAAAACAAAATCCCACATGACCAGTTTCAAAGAACACCAAGTACCAGCATAACATACACCAAAAGTTAGTTGTATAATATTTTAAGACATTACCATTTCTCTGGTTAGATTTAAAAATAGCTTTAAAAAGGCTCTGAGAACATTACAAAATGGCACATTTTTATTGATGCTCGGTAATTTTTCAGAACTTGCTCAGATAATCTCCCCTTTGCAAATCTCTGAAATAAAGCCACAAATGAGGGACCTAATTCAGAGCAAACTGACAAATCCAAGATTTTTTTTATTGCCTTTTTATCATGAGAATGTACTTTGTGCTTTAGAAAAGCTGCGTCTTTCCAGAACTTCAGCAATTTCCTTCTCTGGGAGTGCGCTGGCTACAAGTGTACCCAGTGTGATTGCTAATCAATCATCTGTTTGTAATATTTACAGCTTTCACACAGAGTTTGCTGAAATGAAGAAGAAACTGCACAAGGGTTTTAAGACTGATTAAAAAAAGAAGAGAAGAGATAGCTTGCTTTATGCAGAATCAAAGCCAGCCCCCTTACCTTTTTGAGGTTATTGGTTTGGCAAACTAAAACCTTTTAATAATTGACACTCCACCCAAGCCTGTTTTTCTCATCAGAGCGACTCCGCCTGTTTCCTCTCCCAGCTTCTAGGCACTTGTTTAGCGTCTTTATTGTTCATAAGAGGCTTAAGAAACACTAAGAATAACCTTGTCATTTCCATCCCTTCCTTCTGCATCTCTCTCAAAGCATCAATCTATCGGTGATAATTTTACACTACAGAGAAGGCTTTTTAATATTTTGAAAGGGAACTCCTACAATGCGTGTGGGATACAGAATGAGAATATTAACCTAGTATTTCCTCTTTAATCCTTTCAAAGTACTTCCCATACCTTCATTCTGGAATTCTTTCTTTGCTCAGTTCCTTTTAAGCTGCCAATAATGCTTACCAAAGAGCCTGAATTAACAGCCTTAGAATAAAATAAACTTCTGTGAATACCGATAAAAGGAGCAGTCCATCACCAAGTGCTTTCAGTTTCTGGGGTCCTTGTGCCTATTCAACACCTGAACTGTTTCTCTGCTCTGTTGACCCAGCTGAACCAGCAGCTCTGATACTGGTTCCTATAACGAGGATGAGAGAACGTAGTTGGAGGCCACCAACTGACCTCAGAAAGATGCCCCAAACAATCTGCAGGCACCGAGAGCTCTCCATCACCACCAGCCTGAGCCAGGTCCCCATTAGTGACCTTGAGATAGAAGATTCAATCCCAGCTAGGTACCATCCAGTCCTCCCCCATAAATTTATTTTCAACTGTCAGAATTAATTTAATATGGCATTTTAGAAGGACTTATTGGACCTTCCAAACTGATGTTCAATGACAGGTGAGGAACCAGACTAGCACAGGGTGGACTTGTGCTCAATTGATACAAAAGCTCATAGCAACCAGAGGAAGAACAGCCTTTGCCTTCTGGCCTCCCGACAGCTTTGGAGACTTGGGAATTTTTTTATTATTATTACTGCCATCCACAGAGTAACAAGGAAACTAGAACAAATTATGTCATAAAACCTATCGGACTCTTCTGTGAGTCACTCTGTGCAACACAGTCGAAGAAATCCAGTAGCGGAGATAGGAACATAATCCATGACCACACAAAAAAGAAGGGACGGGGAACAAGGATAAAAAAAGCAGCCTCTGTGCAGCACAGGAAGACTCTGTCCCACTCTACCAAGAAGCAGAGGCGAATGCATCTTTCCCTGCCAAGCAAGAGTGTTTAAGATACGGGAGAAAAATATATTCCAACGCAAGAAGAGTCTCCCTGACCACATGCAGCACTTTCTGCCCTGCCGGACAGGGAACACGGCCGCGGACAGGGAGAAAGTGGCTCAAAAGGAACTTTGTCCTTCTGTATTAGCGCCTGCTGAGAAACCATCTCCTGAATTTCCCAAGAAACAAAGCAGAGTATCAAAAACCTCCTAACCAACACCGATATGAAATTGTCCAAAATTTCCAATCTTAAGAAAGAAAAAGAACGGCCTAACCCCGGCAGACAGGCGCTCTAGGAAGCAGGGGAGCACTTGACTCAGGGAGCACTTCACGTCTCCTCCGCCCTCTACAAACCCTGGCTAACACCAACCAGCACAAAAAGAGCTTCCTAGCACAGTTTATATAGAAAATCGCCTGACCATTAAAACAAATTGATATTTCTCAAAATAAACAAGCTCACTGCTCCGTTCAAAGCACACTGTGCTGCTCTTTTACAGTAAAATCTGTGAGTTCAGCTTTTAGCTCAAGTGCAGAGCTCACACGGCAACAGAATCGCGTGTAGAAACAATCAGTATAAATATAAAATGGGAAATGGCACACGCTCCACAAAGTGTGAAATACACTGCGTATATGCCAGTTCCAAAGGGAATTGCACTGCTGCAGTATTTCTGTAAGATATCAAAAAAAATCCAAAGAAACAAGATCTTTGCATAAATATATATTACAGTGTATATATATATATAAAATGATTAAACACAGGTTATGTTCTTTGACATTATTTCCAACATAATGATCTACACACCATCAATTAAAAAGAAAAAAAAAATTGCCAGGCTTAATCCTGATTTAACCTCACCCTTAATTATTAAAAATAGTTAAGCACTTACCATAATGTGATTGAAATGCCTGTGGTTTTACGACCTGATTACAGTGGTTACACATCACCAAATAGAAATCATCATGAGCCGGGCAAAGACCAAATATTGGCATATCTAAAAACAAAAAGACAAAATGGCATATCTCTCAGCTGCTTACAATTATTCAGAACAGTTTAATTAAAGAGCCATGATACTCATGTTGAATCATAATTTTAATACATATGTATAAAATTTGAAAAGGAGGAAAAATGAGCACATAATGCAACAGATTTTTTTGCTGGAATATTACAAAAGCAAAAATCATCCTTCAAAGATAAATGTAAAATAAGTGATTATTTGTAAAAGACCTCTATTAGAATCTGATTTAGGACTGATTATCTTGTGCTAAATTCAAGAACGTAATAAAAAGGTGATTAACTTCAAATTACAAACACAACGTAAGAGATGCTTTATGTAATCTAAAGGGGGGGTTGTATTTTAGTCCACTCATTAAATGAATTCTAAAATTAAGTTTATTTTCTATTTAATTTTAGTCATTTTGAATGCACAGTCGTTTTCCAAGCAGTGTTACATGCCTAATGGTTTTATTTGTTTAACAGTGCATTATATTCCAGCCATCTGCTGCCAAAGATCTGTGTAACAGCTATATAAGAGAGATAGAGGGAGAGAAAAAGAGAGATAAGAGTGTGTCAGAGCATGTGTGGATTTCAGAGAGAACACACATACTTGCAGCCTTTTTTTAAAAAAAAAAAAAAAAAAAAAAAAGAAATAGTTTCTGCGGTGTTGTTTTTAAGAAACCCAGTCGTTAAGAGTACAATATAACAGTTAAAATGCTGGAGGAGTCAACGGATGCAGTAAATACAACATTTACTACACACCTTAAAGTTATACTGTATAATATAAATGAAAATGTTGTTCAGTCGTTAAAAGATAAAAAACAGGAAACTGAAAACATATAATACTACATAAAGTCATTACTGCCAAACAGGCTAAGGTCTCTACAACACTATTTAGAGATTTAAAATTGATATAAGAAAAACTTATTTACTTAAAAGAATACTCAATTAAAAGATTTCTATGTTAATCATAGTTTAGATATTATATTAAATGTATTTACCTTTGTATTAGAGCTGACCCAATCTTTATTTTTTTATATACTTTTTTAATAAACATGCTACATTTTACTTGAAACATTATTTTTGCTCATTAATAATGTCAATTATGTATCAAATAATCTTTAAATAAACTGGGTAAGTATATTTTAGGAATGAATGGGACATAACCCAAGAGAAGCAATGGCGCTGCATCTCTGTCATCATCGAGAAACAAAGTCAAGTCAGGAAGCTTCTACCAGGAGAAAAGAACGAGCACACACAGAACTGCTTCCACGAGCAAGAGCTTTCTTTTATAACATTTTTTTCCCCTCAAAAACCGAGAATTTTTATTTTAAAAATAAGACCTATCCCAGGTTTTCAAAACTTGTTATTTATGCTACATTAATATTGAATACAATGTCCATAATAATGTCTGCAACTAGATTCTCTTAGGTACACCCAAAGATAATGACCAAGGGTCTCAGATGTAGCTGCGATAGATTAGGGCTATTACTTAAAGTGATGTGATAAGTATTTATCTAAATCAGAGACACCTTTTTAAGCAATTGATTTTACAATAAATGAATACATTTTAAACTGATTCGCACTTTATTAGGTAGAGAGTCTTGCTTTTGTACTTACATTTTCAAAAGAGGTATTAAACC
The DNA here is from genome assembly GCF_000705375.1 of Tinamus guttatus. Next base: position 13,418 of record NW_010581925.1, on the reverse strand, counting down.
TCAAGCATAGGTGGCTTGCTGTAAGCTAGGCCAAACCAGGCAGATACACCTTAGGATAAAACAGCTATTAATGATAAATATTTGTTCTTCAACATCCACTTCCTGTGATTTCATAAGCTGCCTCAGAGGAAAAAAAGTACATATATAAACTGCTTTGTCAATGGCTAAAATATACAATGGAGCTCTGTATATGTCTGTATACCCAAGTTCCCATATGGAAAGCAAATACCCTATGGCTCCTAACGCACCGGGGTGAATTGTACAGTCATCAGGTGGGTTGACGCACACGCACAGGCTGCTCCTGCACAACAGCCGGCTGCAACAACACCCAGGGACCCTCCACACACCTGTACCTTTTTGACACAGCATCTAGATTATAACCACTTTGCAAGGAATACAGGAAAAATGGAGTTTCCAACGCAAGAAAAGCACTGCCTGCCTCTATCTTGCAAGATAAAGCTCTCCTTGACGTTAGCTTGAGATGTCGCGTTTGCTCTATTTAAATACTCTCTTGTGAATATTTGCTGGAAATACAGAGATGTGTTTTTACACTACAAGCGAAACAACTTCACAGAAATTGATGCAAGCAAAAATGTTTTCCTATTTACGTTCCTAAGAATTCTGAATTTAGCAGCATCCTTTACACTGCAGAGCAAATCTTTGGAATTTTAAATGGAAAACTGTAAGTGACAGAAAGCAATGCCAAAATACTCTATTAAATAAACTCATCGGAAACCACTCTGACTGAAAGCAAAAACAGTTGACAAGGGAAAAAAAAAAAAAAAAGCTGCACACACAAATTCACAACTGTGATCTCGAAGGAAGTCATTCACTGAACCCAGCCAGATCACCCAAATCAGACAAAATGATCCTCTACCCGGGTACATATGAATGTAATTAGGTAGTCAGCAGTGAAGATTAGAGTCCTAAATGCATCTCTTTTGCTTACTCGTAGGTGCTAAAGGAAACACTGTTTCTCTATTATCAAACTACCTTTTCAGAAGGGATGCAATCGAATCCATTTTTGGTTCGGAGAGCTGGCAGGTCCCAAACCAGCCTGGTGCTGCATGAGCAGAGGGCACCACACCAGGCAAAAGTGCCCAAAGAGCAGCATTAATGCAACTACAGACACCTGGTTCTTAATTTTCAAAACGGGTTTGAAACTTTCAAGACTGTGACCAAGTCAAGATAAGTAAAGATGGCTGGAAAAGAGCTCAAACCTGAGCACCTACGTCCCCAGGAGTCATGGTCTCAGGCGAGGAAACTCCCACGCCTTTGATAAGCTGCACTGTCATTCGACTCAAAAGCAGGTCGCAGGGAAATCTTATTTTTCATTTGTGTTCCACTGGGGCAAATTCTTAAGTGGATCTGCTAGGAAAAAATGAGGAAAAATATACTATGTAAATAGCAGAGAATACACTAAACAGTTTAGCCAAATTTACATACGAAATATGTTCCGGAAGCATACGATAGAGATGGTTAATTTTCCCGTTCCCCTCCACGTGCACTTGGGGAAGTTCAGAAGTCTTTGCCGTTGATATTCTAAAGTCTAATACTTTATACCTATTCCATTTAATGGCATGCAAATTCTCCATTTAAAAGTCTAATGAAGTTCCTAGTATTTCAGCAGTGTCATTTCAAATGCACTGTTCCTCCGGGTTTAGAGATTTCCTTTTGAAATACTTAACTGTAAATGTAAAGCCCATGCCTCTCATGGAAGAGCCTAGCAACCGTGATTCATATGTTCCTCTTCTCAGAGCTGGGCTAATTTAACTCCCTCCATCTGGGAACGTTTTTCAAGGTCAAACTGAAAATTTAAACCAAGATCTCAAACTTTCTATTTATTTTTTTCCATACCCACAGTATTATGTAGTATCAATATATAAATGCTGTTACAGAAGCTGCTAGTTATAGCAATTCTATTGACACCATAATGAAAAATAGACTTCATTTACCTCCACGATATTAAATCTTTGAACAGTGCAAATTCCAGAATTCACTACTTTCAAAATTACTGCATAAAAAAGAAAATCAACCTTAAGTGATATCTTCCTGAACGCTCGATCAAGAGAACGACTACACACCACAATTCGGAGATACTTCAGCTGTGATATTTGTGGAGTATGTAGTAAGCATGAGGTAAGGCAAACAAATGCCTTATACTTGGGAAAGGCTCATACACAATTTCTAATTTTAAAAAAAGGCAGGGGGAGGGAAATAAGGAGCAAAATAAGGAGCAATCTGACACAGCTTACATCAGGTAACATGGAACTGAGCATGTCTACTCAGAAAGCCTTCCACAAACTGAGCTGCCATCATCTCCTTTTCTGAGGGCTGGAGAAGCATATAAATTAAGTAATTTCTTATTTTTGCCTTTTCTTTCAGCATTTACACTGCAAAAATTCATGCCTATGCACATTGAAAGGAATTGGCTGTGTATTCTTGACTCTATGATTTAACATTACAGATGAAAGAACAGATAAAACAGGCTAAAAATGTGCAGTTTGACGAAAGGTTACCTGTTTGCATTTTATTGAGTCACTGGATTCTGCAGTTATCTCAGCTGTATTGCTTTTGTGTTGTTGTTGGCTACTTCTTTGCCCCATAAATTTAATCCAATCTCCTATGAATTTATATGTTCCTTTTCAGACTGGAACACAGCACCGCGCATCTATGCTAGCAGCTGGTAAGGCAAACATCCCTTTGAGAACTGCCACGGATGGAGTGTCAAAAGAAAAGCAGGGTTAAAATCATGACCAAACTTTCAGACTACAGGAAATGAGTCCTAACTCTAGACATTTTCAGAAACCAGAATGCCACTTTCCTACTTTGCAGAAGTTTCCTCCTGAAAATTGAAAGAAAACAAAAAAACAAATAAAAATCACAAAGTGAGAGGGGAAAGCGAAACAGAGGAAGGGAAAGCAAAAGCTAAAAAGGAAAGAAATGAACGGGCAAAAAATCTAACCATCAGAGGCAGAGAGAAAACTTGGGGGAAAAATATGTGAGAAGAATACATAGAAGCACTGCATAAATATTTCTCAGAGAAAATACACCCCATACTCACTTCTTCCCTATCCATTCCCAGTGCAAGCATCTGCTTATTAAGAGCATCCTTAACAGTCTGAGTCTAATTTATCAAATATATATATGCATTGGTTGCAATTTAGTATAATTTGGCAATGGACATTTCACATGTTGGTATTTGACGCAAGCATCAAATGTTCTGGCTTTGCAAACCCCATAGCAGAGCATGAAGAGCCTCAAGCACAACACCAACCTGAATATACTTCTTTAATATTTTTAATCAACTATTGACAACATTAGATTTACCAACATCAAAATGGGATGTAGTAGCTTATTGACTTTGCACTCACCAGACATAATGCCTGTCACATTTACACCCAAACCCCAAACAAAATTTATCTTTTTATTTTACCATTAAGTAAGTGGACCAATTTTCACTGATTTACCAGGCTTTCCAGCAAGCCACTGGGGCATCATTTTGGAGGTTTTACATACAGAAATTTTAAATATGCACCATTACTTAGAAATGTTGCCAAATCTTAATGGCCTAAACTATTTACTCCCCAGATCAGAACTTCCAATTTACACAGTGTGCACAAAAGCTATCTTGAACACTTTTCCTCCATACTAGTTTTGCTTTCTCTTCTTAATAGAGCAGAGTTGGCCTTCATGATACTAAGATAAAAATTAAGTTAGCACATCCTGTTTTAACTTGCCTTAAATGGTAGACCTCTTCCTCTAGAGGCAGACTATTATTAGCATTTTTCTTTAAGATAACTTAACTACCAACATCTGAAAGAACATCAAAAGGGGGAGAAAAAACTGAGAGTAAAATAACAACTTGCGGCAGTGCAACTCAGGCACAGGTGCATTGATTTAAAAATATTTGACATCTCGAAGGAAAAAAGTTCTGGTGCCAATTCCTGCAGTTTGCCACGAGGCTTACGACACTTGCCCTGGCTGCTGTCAGGTCCTGTTAAAGCATTACACGTATTTCTGTTGTTGCAAGCTCTACAGCTACGGAGAACGCAAGCCTCCGTTTTCTAATATCTAAAAGCAAATAAAAACTCCCAAACTACTATTTTTAAAAGCTCATGATCTAGGGGAGAGAGAGGCAGGGAAAAGGAGAAGAGTGGAGAATAACTCGACGTTTAGGAATATTAGAAAGAGCCTCCACCAAACAAGAGCAGATTGCAAATAAAGTTGAGCTCAGTGACAACTGCACTAAGCGAGCTTACAGCCTGTCCGAAAAGGCCAAATTGTGCCAAGAAAGGCGCAGTGCGGGAGTCCAGCCAGAGCTCCTGCTGACACCGGCTCCCTGGAGCCAGTAATTTGCAGCAGCAGAGATGATCTGAGATGTTCAAACCTCCTGGGGCAGCGAGATTTCTACACCCGCAGTGGGACAAGAGACCCAGCTCTGGGTAATACTGCATGAGAACTGCAGCGGCACAGTAACTTATCTTATTAGAGGTCCCATCAATTCTAAGGCAGATATTCCCTTTTTCTAACTGATAGGACTCTTCACTGAGCTCACTTTTTTTTCCCAAAGCATCCCCAAACTTACTTTTCACATATACACAATTTTCTGCAAGGAAAGTGTTACTTCCTATGCAACATTTTTCCAAATCATTTTCCAGAAAGCAGACCCAGCTGCTTATCACTCACGAACACGCATGTGTTTTTATGTACTTATCAAAATGAATTTAAACTACTGGCAGTTTTGTTTTGTTTTTTTAAACCATGAACTACACTACATAACATAAAAGGAATATTTCTAAACAGATACCTTGAACAAACTAATAACTGAAGTCGTAAATCTTCAGAGCGCTTAACGAATAGTTTACCTAAGTTTTAAAGCAAAATGAGAGATTCTAGTAAAAGATACACGTTTGAGTTTTGCTCACAAATTTCCAAGTAAAGACACTTGTATATTAATAGAACACAAATATTTACCATCCACATGTGCAAACAGAAACTTGAGCTTGCAGAGTATGCCCATAATCAAGTTGAGTAAAAAACTATCAAGTTTACACGGACAAACTTCTTTAAAAAAAAAGTTTGTCCCACAAGGTTTGTACTCATATTCGCTCAGAGCCAAAAGAGATTCACTTTTGAAACAAAACAAGGAAAAACAAACGGACATTCTCAGTCTCTATAACCTCTTCTTGGGATTAAAGCCCAAAATTGCTTCATTTAGTCTCTAAGAGAAGAGCCATTGTTGGACTATTCTCTGCAAGATTACCCATATTTGAGAGTTTTTGCTGCCTTCTCTATACATTCTTAAATAGCTTATATTTTTTCTTGCCCATACAGCTTCTAAAAGCCCAAGTAGCTGAGGAGCCATTTGAAAGGCATAGCTCTGTCTGGGTTCAAAAATACAAGTGCACAAACCATGCTTCACAGTGCAAGATGAAGGAAGAAACAGCTGGAGTCTTGATCAAATGTTTTCCTGATACAACAGAGCAACTACACATCGTTTCCTTAAAATCCTAAGAACAGTCAGAACTCAAGGCTTTAGCACAGAGAAACTACATTCTATCAAGATCAAAGATCATGATCCAGTTTAACTCTGCACGGTAGCTGGATTATCAGATATGATCAGTGCCACAGATCTTTATTACAATGATTTATCATTTAATTCTCCGTCCTCTCCCTTCAGCCTGCTTTTGACAGTTGAGACAGCCTATTCTATCACTGGAATATAACCTATGGTTCCCAAGGATGAGTTAGGGTACAAGTTTTTATTTTCCTTTTCCATTTTAAAAGGAGAATTTTGCAGAGTGAAACTCAAAGAGACGACCTACCTTAAAGCAGTTGTGGTCTTCATGCACTCAATCCTATCGCATTGCCAAAACGCCATCACCCAGACCAGCCACCTCCAGCAAAAAGAAGGTTTGCCACACACGGCAAGAAGTAAAACTCCTCTGTGGAGACCCAAACAGCAAATCCAAACGCCAGCCTTTTCCAAGGTTATGAACACACAATCTCCACGGTCTTCCCTGTAGTTTGTTCTTTTCCCTCCACCCTTCTGAGGATGCAAGATGCAACAGCGACATCCGTGACCTCTCTTGCTCCCCAAAATTTACCAGTCCTGGAAAATTCCTACATCCTGGCTGCTGACAAGAACAGAGCAGCAGACACCAAAGAGAAGTGTGTCATACACACGTGCACCTGCAGCCTAGAGCGCAGCTGCGAGTGCTAATTTTAGGCTCTTAAGATGTGAATGTTCCTGTAATTATATATATAAAAAACATATTATAGCAAACATCTACTAGGTATTCAGTTAAATTCTTTGTATGTGGATTCAGCTACACACGATTAACCTTGGAAATATTCTAACAGAAAACATGTGCCCAACTGTTCCTTCAAAACTAATAAATAGTTTTTCTAAGCTTATTATATGGAATAATACAAAATTTCAGTGAGCAAGTCTACAAAAGATTGTCCTTGGAAAGACTGATTAACAAATGTCTTAGTGAAGCACAACTAGCATTTTTAAAGCTTTTCAGCACATGAAAAAAATCTCCCCCACACAAATTGTATTCTGTACATGAGGTTTTTCATCAGCAATTTGAGCAGTCAGACAGCTACAAAAATTATTCCCATTTACTCACTAATTAGCTTTCAGTTGAAGATATTTTAAATTTCTCCAGCCAATTTTCATGATTAATAATATTACATAAAAGCTAATAAATATTACATAAATGCTAAAGATATGATTTGTCATCACTCTTCATGTAACAAATCTCCATTCTCACTCGTACATGTGTAACATGCATAACGTGCATTTAAGCAACATATATATCTTTTAGGCATCATTATATTTCAGGGAAGTTGTCAAATTTTTCTTTATGATTTTTCAATAAAAAAAATGTACATACTTATCTCCCAAATATCTGAGAACCCCAAATATCTAAGAAGCCCAAATGCAACAAAAAATTAAACAGAATTCATGAATGAGAAGATTTCAGGTCTACATGGCAACACTAAAATCAGGTCTAATTCTATATGAAAGGGCACAAAGAAACTGTTCAGTTGTTACTATGCAGAAAAACATGGTCTATTAAGTTGGGGGGGAAAAAAAGCTGTGCTCAAGCAGTTGGCCACATACCTACCCCCAATTAAAGAACATATTTTAAACGCTATTTTAATTCATATACCTGAAAAAATGCTACTATCATGAACTCTAATGCAGCAGCTCTGCTTTGGCAGTGGGAAAAAGTAAATTTGTTTTATTTGGGTCTTAACTTAAAGTTTTATGTAAACTCCTCCCTTCCACGGGAGCGTTTTGATACAATATAACTAGAAATTGTGGATGTGTTTCAAGCTCAAGGCCCTCTCCTTCCCCTTACCCAGGCAGGCTTTTGAAGGAGAAGTTTTGGCAAGGGTGTTTCAGTAAAAGGATTTACAGTTTTTCCCCAGGTAACGTCTCCATCGCCTCAAAGCGACGTAATCAGGCGCTGGCTGCATCGTGACACTTAGTAAACGAGAGAGCAGGAGCAGTAACTAATCACTTAACAGCCTCTTACCTCTTCTCACGAGCTGAGGACTAACTGAAGGAAAACAATGTAACCAGGACTATCTTCTGTGATGGGAAAATAATAACAAAACAGAGTAATATAAGAAAAGTAAACAACGAAGCGAAATAGCACAGTCACTTTCAACTTTAACAAGAGGACTAATAGGACTATGCATCTTTTGTGTGATGGCATTATTGCAACCTTCATATTAAAATAATAATAAATAAATAATAATAATTTAAAAATAAATAAATCAACACATTCCAAGCCTCTATTCTCCAGCTGGGGAAAGAATACAGCACACACATTTTACACTGTGCACCTGACACCTGAGGCGGCAAATACACATTAAAAAAAATAAAATATAAAAAAAGAAAATGCTCCAGGTGACCTGTGAACTGCATTCTAACTCAGTATTTTCTTTTATTAGGCAATCTAATTGCCTCAAGCCACCCCACCCCGGCCACTCCCGCTCTCCGTATACTTGCACATCCACTTCAGAAATAAAACAAGACTCTTTCAATTACGTCCAACCCGGCTGTAAGGAAACTCACACTTGTTAATTTTCAAATACTGACTTACATATCTGCATTCCTCTGAATCTGGCAAGCGCAGTTAGTTTTTCCATTAAAATTCCTTTTGCTTTACACATTTACTGACAGCTAATTTGATACAATAGGATACAAAAAAAGGCAAAGTTGCACAGCAACATGGACATAAATGTCCTTTAGCCAAAAAACTGCAATAGTACTGTGATATCTGTGAAAGAAACAGTGGAAGAATAAAAAAAATATTCTTGCCATCATGATAAGAAGAGCTGTTTCTGCTTTATATTTCAACACACACGCTGTGACACTTAATTTTAATTTCAGCATTTAAAAAAAGACTTTAGACTTAGAAAGTGCATACCTCTAGATAAATTGAGATGACTGAATATTTTGATAATCTAGATAAGGAACTGGTAAGCCTCAAATCTATCTTCATAGAACCAAAATATTTCAGCACATTCAGGGCTCCCATAATCAGAACTTTCTCCTCGAGAGGGACTCGTGCCATTCAGAAGTGCTAAGCTTTAAATCAGTACTACTTGTCCTTTGGCAAATGGTCGTATTTCCAGACATCAACTAAACAGGTAAATATGGAAGCAAATCAAGCTACCTGTTCACAGCACAAGGTCAATAATTACAGTGCAGACTGCTTGTGATCTAACACTAACGCAAGCCAGCCTAAAGTCTCTTTATTGAAAACTGTGACGAAATTTTCAAAATTTTCTCTGAATGAAATTCAGTTTCCGCTTTTGCATGTCTTCTGCCTCCTACGAGCCCCTCACTATCCTCATTTCAATGTGTATTTCTTCAGTGCTCTGAGAGCTCCTACGTATTTTAAGAGATCAACTTCACAAAATTTTAAGAATTGCATCCCCCAAAGGTTATGCATAAAATACAAAGAATAAAGAAGATAGGAGAAAAAAAAAAAGGCAAGCAAATTTGTTCCATTTTTCCATTTTTGGCACTAGCTCTCTGCTACTGAAATCACCATTTCATTCTCAAATGGGAAAAGGCTGGAAGGACTGCAACTTTTAATATTTTTAGATTTAGAAGCATTCAAAAATAAAAATAACTTAGACCACAGTGTAATTGCAGAAGATCTGAAGGGACTGACATGCTTCAATGTAATTTTTCTGCTCTTTCTTAGCTCTGAATCTCTACACACGACCAGAACATCAGCCCACTTGCAGTGTGCATAGATAGTAATACCTACAACAAAACAAAACAAAAGGAAAGAAGAATTTATTCAGACTCTACTGATTTTGTTGGTTTGGTCTGACTCATGCTTTTGAGAGATACTTCCAAGAATTCTCCTCTCTGATCCCACTGCAGCTAACAGGCGAGTTAAGCTTCCTCACTAGCACTCTAGTCCTCCAGTTACACCTGGAAAGGTACATGGACACAGGAGGATATTTAAACACATGACCAAAAAGCAACTTTTCTCTCTCTTGTAGGCCAGCTCTTTGAGCAAGCAAAAAGTTTTACTATGGTAAAAATGCACCGAATTGGCCAGAAAAATTACATTTTTAGACATTCTGCATGAAAAAAAGGGAATGAGAATAAACCCGAGTACACAAGGGTCAAGATCGAGAACGCCACCCTCGTGCTGACGTAAGGAGATGAGGGACATGGGATACGGGACTCCGCAGTGAGGCCGTGAGCCATGGAGAAGCCCACGGAGCCCAGAGGTGGCCTGGGCGCATCCTGGCCCACATGTGCAATGGAGATGGTGCAGAGGACATGCAGAGTAGGTGTTTTTTTAAAAAAAGAATGGCAAAAATGCTCACGAATCCTGGCTAATCGCGCCTACGCGGCGCAGCGTGACCACAGGGTGCACACGCAGGGTTTACGCGCGCTGCAAACACGCGGCACGCGCACGTTTCGGCAGGGAGATCCCCACGGCAGGGCAGCGAGGGCTCCGCCGGCACCGCGGCCGCTGCTCTGCC
>NW_010581924.1:0-29065 GCF_000705375.1 Tinamus guttatus | reverse complement strand
AAAAAAAAAAAAAAAAAGGCCTCCAAGTGATGTATTACTAAATATCTACTCTTGTGTGGTTTCTGGAGGATTAAATCCTCTTTTGCTGCTAGTCAGATGTTTACATCCTCTGGGGAAGAAATGCCAAGCTGTCAGCAGGAGCCTTAACGCTTTACTGGAAATTATGCAGAAGGGCAGGAGAGACAGCTGCGCTATGCAGTTTCCCTGCAGCAACAAGAGTCTTGTGGCCGACTTGGGGCACTTCAGATGGGTGGGCGATACGGCAGCGTAGGCGCCAGGGAGCACTGCTGCTGACTCTTGTGAGGAGATCTGTTCTGCAGTGGGTTTGGAAAGCTCATGAGGCATTTCTGCTGGGAGGCAGTGAAAAACAGCACTGTTTGTGCTTCTCAAATTCATAAAGATAACTGTGAGAACTTGAAGAGGGCAAGCAAATATTGCCAATGGATACAAAAGAGACCAGAGAATTGCAAAAGGGACGAAGAGTGAAGACCGAAGCTAGATTGTTAGCTTTTTTTTTTTTTTTTTCCTCCCCTCTCTCCTCTTTCCCATTAGTATTCTCCGGGGGTCCACAGATCAGGATAATCAGTAAAATATATGCATCACACAGGGATTTTGTGTAGGAAGATATTTAAATTTGTTTGCAAGGAAGCCACATATAATCACATTATTTTTGTAGAAAGACTAAGGAATCTGAATTTTCCTTTAGAAAAGGGCATCGATCATATTTGATTTTTCTGTAGTGCAACTTCAACAAAAGGGGAGGCTTGATACTTGAAGGAAACGGCATTTTGCACGACTGGTTATTTTAAAATGAAAAGAATATAAATCAGTGCAAGAGTATTTTTCTTGCACCTAAGTTTTTTTAGCATTTCAGATTAGGTCTGCTGTTTTTTTTGGAACATTTCTGTCTCCTTGAAGGCCCGGGCTAGAGATCTATACTGATGCAAGAGAATGAGCAAAGTTTTGAGCTCTGGAGCAAGGGACCTTGGGCAAAGCCACTGCAGCCAAGAGCCAAAGGCTGCTATGGTAAAAACTGTTCCTCTGGGGATTTGTGGGAAGGTGTGTGAAATAGGGAAGAGCAAAAGGAGCGAATGCATCAATGCGTTCAGAAAGGAAGACAAAATGTCTCAGGCTTGTAAAGCAAAACGTGTAGCCTTGATCAAGGCCATTGTAACAGTGTGCAGTATTGACAGAAGTGATGGAGAGGAACAGAACGAAAGTTAAGAAAGGCTACAGTTTGGTTATAGTGGAATCTTTCCTTATGAAAGGAGGGAGGCTGTGGAGAAGCTTTAGAAGAAAATGCTAAAAACTACCCTTTATGTGAAAGGGTCAATGAGGACAATATGGCAGAGTAGAAGAGATGAGGATTAATCTGGAAATAATATATTGAGATGGAGGTTAAAGTAAAGAGTCTGAGATGTAGTGGATATTCTTTGTTATTAAATCATTAGATTGTAAGAATTGTTAATTGGGGATGTAAAGTTTAAAACGTTTACAGGGTCACAAGAGCATTTGATGCTCAAACTCAAGTGCTGCAAGCTGGTAGTTCATGACACTAAGGCTGGGTCAGCAAAAGCACAGCCCGTAGGTTGGAGTGTGCTTCAGGCTGGCATGATGGTGCAAATAAAAGCTTCTGTAGGTGGAGTTTTTATAGGGAAAGCTGTATCTATAGAAGGGTGTTAAAAAGGAGGCAAAATAGAGTGTGTGTTTGTGTGCTTCAAGGTACACTTCTGTCAATACAGTTGCTTGCACTTAAATCTGAGCTTTGGTCAGATTTAAGTCTTTTTGGTCACTTAAACATAGAAGCTTATTTTCATTTTAGAAGACTTAAAGTGCTCTTGGTTGCAGCCTTTTGTTTTCAGACAACTTCCAGGAAAGTTTAATGCTTTATCTGAAGTCTCAAATTTCATAAGATGCAAGAACTTGCCTGCAGAAATTATTTTCTTAAATACTCTAAGACTCTTAGCAGTCTCCTGGTTACAAGCTAGCTGTAAGTTATCTCCTGAGATAAGCTTTAAGACAGAGCTGAGCATTAGCAGAACAGGAGCTGTTTGCCTAGGAGAGGCCATCCAGGGCCAAGGTGGCAGGCAGAAGCCCCCTGTATAACTGATATTTTTCATATGAAATGATGTATGGGAAGATTGGAGTGGTGGGGAAAATATTGCATGTGATAGGCTCCTTGGGAAAGGTGTGCACATGGATAAAAGCACTTGGGCAGGCTAGGGAGAGGTGTGAGAAGAGAATGATGTGCAGCCTTCCTGAGCTAGTGTGCTTCCCATTGAGTTTAAAGGCTGCAGAACCATCACCTGTTGGTGAAAATGCTTTGAATTAGAAGGGCAATATCAAGAGGAAGATGTGTGGTTCATTTTATTAGGGCTGCCTCTAAACCAGAGGGAGAAGTTGTTTTGAAATGTGTTTATAACAACTTGTTTTTGAGGTGTTTCATCGCCTAGATGCAATCTAAGTCATTCCTTGTAAGGTCAATGTAAATTGCTCCAGGGGTTTTCTACTCTTGTTGCATCTTCTACTTTCATTGCTTGCTAGTAAGGACAGAGTACATCTAATGAAGGATCATGACAAGGACTTCACTAGAACACCAGACACCAGCTACAAAAATGCCTGGTATCAGCTCTTTTTGCTAGAGAAGGTGTTTGCTCTTTAGATATCTTTCTCATTGCTGCAATAGAATAGAGCAAATTTCTTTTCAAAATTAAGCAGTGTTTTAAAAACAAATGTACTGGCAACTGGCTTGCAGTGCTGTTGCTTCCTGATGCCAGGAAAAAAAATCTTTCTGGACTAACACAGTTACAATGTATGCTTTCTTAATTAAGGCTCACTGACCTTCTGCTGAAAGCATAGCTCAAATAGGAAAAAACAAACTTTGGGTCATTATGCTTATCTCAAGTTGAATACTATTCCTTAATTCTGATTAAATCAAAAGTCCTTGAACTACCTATTGAACTTCTAATGACAATATAAATTTACAGTATAAAAGCCGTATATTCAAAATAAGAGTCTTATGTGCAGGAGCTGATGAATCTACAAAGTAGTTTAAAGTGTTACTTTGCATTTTTTTCCCTTACTTTGCAAACAATGTCAGATGCATTGAAACTTGATCTAAAGTTCGGAAAGATCTAAAGTGCCAGTAGCTCTAGCTTCTGCAAACCTAAGTGTTATCCCCAGGGTGGTTATTTATGCCAAAAATGAGTAAATAGCATTATAGCTAATCTGCATCTAGCAAATATATTCCAGACTTCATATTGCCTAGGTAGAATTTATGCTTGTGCCTCTAAGAAAAGTTCACTCCATTTAGAATAAGCTAACAGGAGGCAAGATGTTCCATGGGAGGGAGTAAGGAAAGAGCCTTGAAGCCCATGGAATTGGTAGAGTGCAGTGCCCCAGGGCTAGGACTTGTCCAGAGGGGCCCAGGGAGCCCTGGGCTCCCTTGGGAGAGGATGCGTGAGGTGCACGTGACGGGGGCAGAATTGCCAAAAGCAGTAGTGACCTCTGCAGAGCCAGAAGGCGGATCAAGAGCAGCAGTTAACAACCCCATGGAAGTGTCGGGAAAAACGGGTGGATAGTGAAGCAGAGTTGATATTGGAGAGTTTTGCTTAATGTGGTTATGCTATAAAAATTAGGATTTGAAAAGATTTTAGGAGGCTGTCTATTGTCCGCTGCACAGTGTGCACTTTTTTCCCACCCCCCAGTTTCAGCAGCAGTTCTGTTGTGCAGATCTGCAGCTTGAACTATGGCTTGTTCTTTGGGAGTTCCTTTATTCCACAGCTGTCTCGCCTTCGGGGTGCTACCAGCCCTCACTGCAGACCAGGTCTTACCCTCCCTCCCACTGCACGCACAAGGAGCAAATGATGCCCTTTTCCTCCAACACAGCTCTGTTTGCAGCCCCTCGTTAAACCAGTCTGTGTTCTTGCCCCGGGCTGGCCTACGGCTCCTGCTGTGGCCATGCTTGGCTTTCCTTGTCCTCCTCCTGTGGGCTCTGTCTTCCTCTGTGGATCCAAATAGGACTTGGTATTGCAACGGAGACCTCTTTGAGAAGCAGAGGGATTGCTTCTCACGTGCACTCTCGCGTCATCTTGCTGCATGCGGCTCATGCTGTTGTTTCTTGTTGCTGCATTCGTGTTTGTACATCCTAGTCTCACAAAAAAAGTGATATTAGAAGTCTCTAGTCATTTTCTGTTTGACTGTAACCTGAAGATCATTTGCAGTAGAACTGCCTCCCCAGTCAGTTGATCTCTTATCTCTGAAGTACTTTACACTCTTTGAATAGTAGTATTGGTCTATTTTTCAGACCTTTTCTCCAAATTTTCAAGACAGCTTTGAATTTTAATTCCATCATATATTTTTGTCCTTGCCAGCTTTGTCTAATCTGCAAGTTTAATAATTAGACTTCATTCCACTTCATAAATGTTTTGGTTTTCACTTTTGAACCATAATGTGGAAAATAAGCTTGTCAGATGTAATTGGTGTAATATAATTTAAAATGCTTTATTCATTCAGAGCTTTTGCAGTGTTTAGTAAACCATGTTATCTGAATTATGATGGATTTTTTTTTTCTGTAGCAAATTTGCTTGAGGGACAGAGCTTTGACTCTGTGGATGCTCTGAACGGATCCTTTTTCAGTGCTCCGATAGCTGCTGATGGATCCCTCATTATACTGGATTCAGAAACCCTTGGCGAGAAACACCACATCAACATCCCCTCTCCTCAAATAACCTGATGTTTGAAATTGAAGATGAAAGGGTTATTTTTTGTCATCAGATCAATTGCTGTGCAACCTCTGAAGTCATAAGCATAGCGGTAAATATCCCCCTAATCCTTTATGCATTGTCCAATTTAGTGAATGCCTTAGGAATGATTATGTAGTTTTAATTAAACTTTAGAAAAATATCCTAAAAAAATCGAGAATTAAAGTAAATTGCTAAGTCATTTAATTGTGTAATAAAAAAACATAATCTCGATGGCTGCAGTAGTTGGTTCCCTCTTCATCATTGCTGTCTTACACATTTTTTTTTGTATGTGTTAGGGTGGTCTGAGAGTCCCGTTTCCTAAATCTTGCATCACTTAAGATAAATGGGAGGCAGCAGAATTGCTGTAAAAGTTCAGGTCTTCCCCTTGAGTTTACTTGTGGTAAATCATTGTTGATGATAAGCTTCATAGGCCTCTGTATATTTTGAATGCACTCTTAGGCCAACTTCTGTCTTCACATTATCATATCAAAACACATTTTGCCATTGCATGTATCTATGAAAATTCTCCTAGTTTTTCAATCTAAATATCAGAATGTGGGTATTTCTGGTGTTAACGTGCATATATATGACATAATAATGCATATATGATCTTTAGGATCTTCAACTGAAAATAAAGATTTGTACAAAATAAGCTTTGAAAATAAAGTCCAAGTGTATATGGCAACAACTGTCTACTTTCCTATTTGCTTGTGCTTCAAGGGACAATCTTTGATTTCAGTGCATATTTCTTGACTTTCCAAAAGGGGTAGCTGATTCTCCAGTGGGTTGAATTCTCGATCTGCTGTCAAATTCATATATGTATATGCTTTGGGAATTTTCATAGCTGCAAAATATATTGTAAAGTCAATATACTAAAGCTTTCAGTAAGCAATAACCAATTTTCTAGAACATAGATAATTTTTACAATTTCATTTGGGAGTCTGATTTTTACTTTTTAGTTTGGTGTATATGCTTTACCTTGTAATTATGAGTTGTGAATTTACTGTAAAATTGCATACGTAATCCAGAATTTTGCATTTGGTAATTTAACAGCTTCTTTTCATTGTTATTTCAAATATACAATTTGCTCTTTTTAAGAATGTTAATATTTAAGCTTGCATAATTGAATATGGTGGTCAGGTAACTTGCCTTCTCTGTGCCTGTTCAATGTCCCAAGCTTGTTGCTAAGCTCTGCCAGCGTTATTGATTTAAAACAAAAACAGAATTCCTTAGTTTTATATTAGCACTTGATGCAAATGAAATTACATTTGTGAAAAATGGCCAATTGAACAAGCAAAAAGTTGGAAAGGATTTCCAAATATTGAATATTTCTTATAAATATCTTCCTTTATTAAATGCATTTCCTAATCCATTGAGAGTTCAAGCAAAAGTTGGAAGAATAGCTTTTTAGAGTTATTGCAAGTTAATTTTACCTTCAGCATACAGTATTTAGATGGCAGTAATTTCTGTGCTTCAATATAACTTTTGTCAAGTAGCACATAAAACAAACGTACTGATGTCAATAAGCATTTTAATTATTCTTCATGATTTACACTTTCAAGCTCTAGTAGAATACAGTGTACCCTGAACTAAATGATCTATGCTACCAAGGAAAGCAACTTCTGTTACATCTGACTAAATGTACCAAAAAATCTATATGATTCACTTTTACACAAATCATTTGTTCTAGAGGTGAGCAAGATTAAATATTTTATTGTTTGTTGGAGTTGAAATTCATCGCTCATAGTCTAATAAGTTTTATTCTTGTAACTTGGTTGTGGTCTTTTTTTTTCTTTCATTCCTCTTTTCTTATTTTTCCTATAAGTGAATCCTGCATGACCTTCATTAGGTCAAGGAAGTATCGTATATGTTCTGTGTGAATTGCTGTAATCTCTCTTGTCAGCTGAACTTCAGATCATTTGATTATACTCAGGTACTTGCATTTAGATACATATGTGTTAATTCTACTAAGTTTGAGAAAGGATTATTTTTTGCCTTAGGAAATGCTTTGCTGAATTAGACTTGGAACAACTGCAGCTCTTCTAGTAAGGTTATCAATGTAAGACGGTGCCAGAAAATTATGTCAAAGCAGACTTTATGGTGATATGACTGTAAAAACTGTTTTCTAAATGCAATTTGTCACTTTAGAATTGGAAGTCTTTGTGAGATTTAATTTTAATTTATTATGAGCAAAGGAGTATAGATTGAAGTTTTTTTTCTCATTTTAGCTTGTTAAAATTCCCAAAGTTGATCTCCCAAATGAAGTACATAATTTTAACTTCTACTTGTCAAATGTTGGCAAAGATAATCCTCAGGGAAGCTTTGACTGCGTCCAGCAAACAGTCTCAAGGTAAGTCTTGCTTAACGTTTTCTTTCATAGAAAATTTAAGTAGATTTTGTGGCTTTGAACATATAGTGGAAAGGTTTACCAGAAGCATGTTCTTAGTGATGAGCTGCAGCAGAAAATTAATTCCTAGCAATAGCATGATTTTTTTGCTAATTATAAATACTTGCTTTTACATAGAACTTTTCTTGGCTTTACTTTTTTTAAAAAAGTAACCTTTTGAATCCCTTCGCACCTCTTGGTGCTATTTTTAAAAGTATTTGGAGTTTAGCATCATCCAAGGTAAGCCAGATCTATTCTATGACCATATGTAAATATGACTATAGCTGGCAGCATGCTAGCATGCTGGCCATGATGGATAGTTGTCTTATTTTAAGAACCACATAAATTGAGGACCTCATCCATAATCGAATGACTATCGTGTTTCAGAACCCAAATGCAATACAGCAGAGCCTTGTCCTGGTTCATTTGAATTCAAAACAAAGTGAACAGTGTTAATGTCTACCTATTAGGCAAGAGAGTACCATGCTTTCACAATGAGTTTTTCAGCTGCTGGAATATGATATTTACTCCAAACGCAGATGGAGTTAGGTGCTGTGGAACTACTGCCTAATCCACTTGATTAGTAGCAAATTTGCAGTCAGGTTTTATGTATTAATCTGGGAAATTAATAGCAAACAGCTGTCCTATGCATATCTGTGAAAGATGCGGTTGAGGTCCACAATCACAGGAGGGCTACTGCCTCATTCTTGAAATAGGGATTTGTCTGTATGGAGAATCTTGAGAACAGTAAGAGAATGAGCTGATTTAATAGCTCTCCACTGCCTAAGGCGGGGAGGTCTCTGAATACCCTTGTCATCTTGCTACTTCTTTTGTTTCAGCTCACTTCTATAGTACTGCTTTTTTGTGAACTGATTTAACTGATAGAAGTGGCTTCAAAAGCTGAATGCTTTCATGCCAGACTAGGGCATTCTTGGGCTGCTGGTGGGGATTAAACCCTGTGAAAGGGGTCAGACAGCTGCTAAGGCTGGCATAAAGTAAGGAGCCAGAGCGTGTGAGGAGAGAGAGAGATCTTGCCTCTTCTCTGGCTGGGGAAGTGCTCCCAAAAGCTTCTGCAGCAGCTGGTGCACTGAAATGCCTGCAAATGCCCTTTAGGAAACCTTTAAGTGGCCTTCATCAGAACCATTGTGCAAGGTGGCCCTTTCTTCTCAGAGAAAGGGCATAAGCTGCCATGTGTAGACAAGCCTAATGTATAGGGGTACTCAAGTCTGATTCAGGTGTTTTGTTTGACTTCTGTGTGCATACTTTCTTACTTGGGCAGTAGTTGTTTCAGTTGAACTGAATTCATTTTGTAAATGAAATTAAATTTAAGTCACTCTAATTCTCTGAAGAAAGTGCCTAGATAGTTTTAATGTGGCTTTCCTAATCGACTTCAAAATCTACTTCAGACTAGCCTTCAAGTTCCTCTGTAGTCAACCCTCTGTCCTAAGCGTTTGCAGAGATGATGCAAGACTTATGTGGTGTTATAAGCTTATAGAATCATTAACAGCCAGGAAAGACTTCTGGAGGCTATCTAGTCCAGTTGGCTGCTCAAGGCAGGTCTGCTTGCAGAATCATTTCAAGGTCTTTACCAGTCAAGTCTTTAAAATCTCCAGCCCAAGGAGGGGTGGATTATACAGCCTCTCTGGTCTTTGTCTTGCTTAGGTATGAGCTGTACTGGCCTTAGTGAGCACTGGTACTCTCATGGAGACAAATGTGCTCTGTGCATTAGGAGCAGTTGGTTTAGGAGCTAATTCATGCTGTAGACTTCCCCAGCAGGGCCCTTTTCCTCCTGCAGATTCACTTGGAGTCTGGCCACGGTGATCTTGGAAGTGATACTATGCCACATGTAGCTGAGGGATGTACAGTGCTTAAGTGCTAGTTGATTTTTAAAATGTTGAATTTGAATGAAGTGTTAAGACAGCAGTATTCAAGGAACTGGTCAAAGGGTAGAATTAGCGTTTTAGGTAAATGGATAAATAGTGTGATTTGAGGGCAAGAAATAATGCCCAATAGCCCCTATTTAGACAAATCATCCCTAAATTCTTTAAATACTCTGCAGTATAAAGGCTTGGCTTAATCCAGCATTCTGACTTTCAGAAATAGCCTGGTGAGAAACTAGGTGCCAAATCTTCCTGAACCTTTCTCTTTGGAATGTGAACCAGAGATTTTTAGGGTTGTTAAAAATGCTTCAGATGATTAGCTAAAGCTAAACCTGTTATCCTTTTTCTCATCAGAGTTATTTGGATGTTGCAATGGGAAGCGCAGCACAACAGATTTGTTGCGACTATAATACTTGAGCCAGTTTAAATCAAATCATTGTTTGACTGCTGGACTTGCGCTCTTGGCTGAGCATAGGCATGTGTTGTGTTATAACAACACATGCAAAAGGGACCCAGAGGAAATGAGGGTTTGTGTTTTCTCCCCAGAATTTCATGCCCTCACATTTCGGGGAGTTTGGTCAGCAATTCTAGTCGTGAACCACTGCTGATCTCTGCTGCTTGTATGAATGCAAGGTATTCATTGACCTTTAAGAAACTTCTCCTGAAATCTAGTGCCTATGTTGACTCTATTAAAGAGATACCCATCTGCCCTTGAATTCTTTTCAGTGGTGGGGGGAGGAATTAAGTGTCTCTTATTAAATGTAAATCCACGCAACAACAGATGGATTGACCATAAACACATTTCAGTGCTATCAAAAGTACAAAATAAGCAAAGAGAAAAGAGAACCTTTCTGGAGGAAAAAAAAAATAATAAAAATTAAGAGAAGATGTGAAAACTAAGAAGCAAAAATGTCATTTTGCAGGGTGGCTGACAACCTTCAACTTTGTAAGGACTTGAGCATTCATAAGGGAGACAGACTACCTTTTGACAAACATGTGACTGAAATCTTTACTTTCATTAAGAGTTGACCATTATTTGAAAAGCCCTTAAGGCATAATGTGTGTACAGTTAGGATACTGATCTAACTACTTCCGTTCAGACTTAATTTTTATTGCAGTAGTTATTAGTTTAGTACAGGTACTAACACTATTGCAAAGTAGCCATACATATTTATGAGAAAACTGTAGTTGTGTTCACTGGTAAAATCAGTACAATGTTCATCTAAAGAGGTTCTGAAACATTTGAAATATATTTACATGTTAGCTAGAAGTCAAGAATTGAAAGTTCTTCTCTTTGCTTGTTAAGATGGGCTCTAAAGTTTCTAATGCACCCAAACTTGAAATAGCACCTGGCCTCAACTTTTTTTTCCATTGTTCTTATAGTTCAGGAGCATCTCAACTTAGTTGCTTGGGATTTATACAGGATAAAATTACAGTATGTGCAACAAATGATTCCTATCAGATGACCCGAGAGCGCATGACCCAAGCAGAAGAAGAATCACGCAATCGAAGTGCAAAGGTTATTAAACCCGGAGGACCATTTGTAGGTATGTTTGTGTTTAATTTTTCTAATAGATGGCTGTGCTTCTTTGTTTGTGCCTTTTTTGTTGAGTAATTTTGTCAGTCTATTGTTGGGAAACAGTCAAAGATCTCAGGTTTAGGTAGCCCACCTTCACATCGTAGATCTAGTGTCCTGTTGCTCCATTCGGATATTAGCCTTTTTTCCCTAAATGTCTGGCAGTCTGTTCTTCCTTATTCCCATATTGCTTGGCCGTTGGAAAATTTCTGTCCATTGATAAGAGTTTGTAACTTCCCGTACACTTAAATTCTCTTTAAAAGCTAATGCTTTTGTAACAACTCTTCTGAATACCTAAAAACTATGTGAAACATTACCTTAACCTGTAACCTAAAAAAAAAAAAAAAAATCATTGGGAAATTCTCTCATACAACTTTGTAAGCATACTAGTTGGAGGAAAAACTTTGCTTTTTACCCATGTTAATGTCTATGCTAATTAGAATTTACTTAACAAGGCTGGTTTCTAACAACAGTTTGGTGTTTATCAATAAGCAACGTTATTTTGAGACCATTGGATTTTTTTTTAATAAAGATAAGTAATGTTGGAGTCCTTTATGAAGAGTTAGTTAGCTTGGCTTAGCTTTCTGCCAAGCTAAGTGTTCAGGTGATTCTGTTACTGAACTGTTCTATGTACTACTCCCTGGGGAGTCTCAAGTCATTGGAAATAGGCCCAAGAGGAGGACTCCGCAGGACTGAGCCTTGCAGGAGACACCGCCCTGACTTGCAGAAGGCAAGACAGTTTCTGTCCTCTCGGGCAAAACCAAAGGTGACCTGATGGAAGGCACCTTGTGCTGCCTGCCCCACAGTTGGGTGAGTCCTTTGCCATTTGTGCTGTACTCAGGACTCCTGTGTTCATTAAGCTCTGTAACACAGAGCAGGTTTTCCCTTACGGCTTTAACTATCGAGCCTCGGCCAACATGAACGTTCACGCCAGCGATGTTGCAACGCTTGCTCAATATGCCTTGTCTTACTGCGGGATGTTTTAAGCAAGCACCTTCTTGGCTTTCTGGAATACAAAACTAAATGTTTGTGGCCTTGGCCCTAATGGACAAGGCATTCGTTAATGTTAGGATGAGAAATCAGATCTTTCCCATGTGTTATTGGGACATGTCTTTAATAGCAGTTTAACATCTACCACAATTTTAAAACTTGAGATGGGGTAGTCGGTTTTCAGTCCTATTTTACATGTAAATCATTACATAATTCTCAGTGGTTGTTTAAATAGAGCTTAAGTAAATATACTGAATAGGGTTTAGACAGGGACAGTAACACTATGCAGTGTTCTGGGGCTTTGCTTTGGACTGGCATAGATGAAGCTCTGATACCAGGCAGGTCTAGTTGCTGTTAGGGCGTGTGAGGGTTAATTAAACATTGTAATACTTCTAATGCAGTGTAAATTAGGGACCAGTGTTAACTACGTGTAAGGTTTGGTTATGTTGGACGCTAACTTTTCTAAAGTGATTTAAGATGTGTCAGTGCAAGTAGTATTCAAATCCTTTCTTATCTGCTATGACAGGTGTATGTGTGTCTAAATAGAATTTAACTTGTCAAAATATTTGTAATTCATTGTTAAACAACTGACAAGTTCATGCTGTGCTAAAAATGTAACCGTGTATGTTTACATGATTAAGTTCATTCTTGAAAACCAGAAGGGCAAGGTCCAGGGAACATGCTCAATACTAATAAAGGTTATAAAGGTTTGACCTACGCTGGACAATAAAACAACTTTTTACTGTTCCTGGGAATACCAATACAAATACAGCTCCATTACTGTAGAAAATTGCTAAATTTCAAGTCTCTTTGATAGAGATACAGCTTTGGTCATTAGCTGGTCGTGTATAAAACCTATCAGTTGCTAGTTTGAAAAAATCCCTAGTTTGTATCACCTCTTCTGTTAGAGTGCAAGTAATTTTCACTGAAATCATTTTCTTTAATTCCTTGTTAAATTTGTTCTGTGCTATGGCAAGTGCCATTGGAAACAGCTAGCAATGCAGGAAAGTTGTGACTGTTTCCAGAAAATTCTAATTTAGGGTAGACGTTATTTGTTTTGGATGTGTTGTTTACAGAGCTGAGTTGCTCCTCCAGTTGAGGGACAGGGGTTTTTATAGAGTCTGAATGAAAATGCTCTGCAGACTTTGTTTTGGAACTTCCCTAAACTTGCGGTCAGGAATTGTTATACCTATCAATTCATCAAAAAAAAAATTAAGTAGTAGAGGTGAACACTTTAGTTTGCAATGTGGAGCAAACTGTAACTCCAGTGAATAATACCAAGTATTGGTAGCTTTTTTGTTTTATTTTTAAGCCGGGATGCAATTATTTTTATAGACTTAGGCTTTACAGACATTAATGGGGATCTTTTTAATTAAATAGAAGAGCTGCTCTTGATACTTTAGAGTACTCTTTTTCTCAAAGTAGCCTGATGTTTGCATTTTCAGGATCTGAGCCCCTAAACTGAGGGGAGAAAAAAAATAATTTTTTTTAAAAAAAGAGAAAAGCATCTATATGAAGATAATGAGAATGAGATATATCTTTATATATATGAAGAGTATATAAGAATATATGAAGATAGATAGAAGTACATCTTTCTACAAATATTTCTCATTTGATTATCTATATATATATAGAGAGAGAGAATACTTGCTGATTAATGCATCTTTACTACCTCAGCACGTTAATAGATCTCGATCTTAAAATGCTGAATAAATATGGTTTTTACCATTCATCTGGCTTAGTAATTTATTTAACATTACCTTCCTTGTCTTTTCCTGGCCGCTCATGTGTGTCTTCTTACTGTCCTTTTAGGAAAAAGAGTTCAGATAAGAAAAGCACCACAAAGCATTCCAGATGCTGTGCCTGAGAGGAAGCGATCGACACCCATGAACCCAGCCAATACGATACGGAAGATGCACATGAATAACATTGTTTCTCAGCGACCGTACAGGGACAGGGTGATTCACCTGCTCGCACTGAAGACCTACAAGAAACCAGAGTTGCTCGCTCGCTTGCAGAGGGATGGTGTTAACCAAAAGGACAAGAATTCCCTTGCAGCTATCCTTCAACAGGTGAGACAGCTGAGTTCTTGCCAGCTTTTTCTCCTCCTGCTGTTCTTCTGATGGTAACGTTGAGGTGTTGAGGTATGTTGCTCCTGTATTTAAACTAGAAAATGCTAAACACCTTATGAGACTCTTCTCATTTAAGTTTTTCCTGATCAGTTTTGACTTCTCTTTCCACCCCCCATTGCTTTGGACTATTTAGTGGATGGCCAAACTTTCTCTGAATTGCTTAGTTAATGCTTTATATTTCTTGTGTTGACTTTATAGAGGGAGAAGTTTGATCAAAGGGATAGGTATTTCATTTGAATGTATTAGTGGCCTGTAAGTGACATTCAAATCCTCTCTTATCTGTGTTAGAATGATAATCATATGGAGGCTAGCAGACATCGAAATCCTCCTTTGAGCACCTGCATTTACATTTTGAGTAAATATTTTGGAGGAGGGTAAATAGTCTAAGCTATACGAGGCAATGGTTTTGTGTCGAAGAGTAATCTAGCATTTTGTCTGGGATAAACAGATAGGGACTGTTTTACTCACAGGTTTTCTCTGAAACTCTGAACAGATCTGAACTATTTTAGCACTAAATTTTGCATTCAAAACATAGTTTGTTAGATATGTGAATGGAGTTACTTCTTTCATCAGTAAATCTTTGATATGGCTTAAAATTGAGTGGGATGTTGTCTTTATATCAGAAGTAGTAGCTTAGTGCTAGTTAAGTAATCACTTAGGACTTTTGCTAGGAAGATAGTTTCTTGTGGCACCTCGTGCATTGCATGAATTAAGCTACATGACTCGGTCACTTCAGAAAGGAAGCACTTATTTATTGAAACAAATGATGACAAATAAAGCTGCTGTTGCTTGTAGTACAGCAATTAGTATGATGGTGGAAAGCATATGTTATTCCAAGAATAGCTTGTATTCCAGAAACGTTTATGATAGAGTATCATGTTTACCCAGGATACCTCTATGAAACAAAAGAACAAGAAGCATCCTGCAGAAATTCAACCAAATGGATTTTGTATTTGGAAGTACGTACTCGAGCATCTCAACATAATTAGCACACTGAAAACTGAAAAATTTTGGTGTAGTTTGTCTCGAATCTTAATGCTGGGTTAAAAATGAGAAAATACAGTTATGTGGTTCAGAGCTTTTTCATGAATAGATTTCACCTAGGGTAATTTTGGTTTCAGTTAAATGTTTAGGTCCAGAATTTACCATGTTTTGAAAATCGGTGCCTATTAGATGAGAACTACTTTGATTAAAAAACAGTCCAAAATTGGAAAGGTATTGCTTCTGTCTGTTTATATTTAGCTTATATTTAGCTTATATTTAGCTTATTTAGCTTATATTTAGCTCTCCAGTATTAATTTTACTGTTGTAGCTTATGAACATAGAAATGTATTTAAGTATAATAAATATATTTTGCTTTTCAAATGTCTGCCTGTAGGTAGCCAACTTGAATCCCAAGGATAACTCTTACACTCTGAAGGATTATGTATTTAAAGAGATTCAGAAGGACTGGCCTGGATACAATGAAATAGATAAGCAGTCATTGGAGTTAATACTTGCTAGGTAAGTTCCTGTGTCAGGGGAAGGAAAGTAGCAATCTTTTAAACGTCTGCTGGAAATTGAGTGTATGTCTTCCCAAATAATGAAAAAATTATAACATAAACATTTTTGCCTTGTAACCTGAAATGTGGGTAATCCTTACAGAAAAGTAAATTCATCTAAGAATGCCACCAGCAGCAGTCATATGGAATCTCCAGTAACTTCTAATAAAGATACTGCATCAACTTCTTCCCAGGTATTTAATTTGTGGCTTTTCTAACATTACTTAGTGTATTACGATTTAGCGCACTTTAATATTGGTGTAAAAGCTGCAAGGTGAGGCAGTTGTGAGGCAGTCTTTAATATACAAAATATGGAAGCATTTATTTCTAATTGGATGGTTACTATTTAAAAATGGTTGCACTGTGGAGGACTTTAAAAGCTTATGGTCACATAGGTTAAGGACAATGTCCTTAGTGTTCTGTTTCAGAATATTGATTAAAATCTTCAGAAAAAAATGATTCCTGTATAGGCAGTGTTTTGTAAATAAATGTATAGCTTCTGAGAGTGATCAACCACACAATGTCTGAACAGCCAACACGTCCACCTAGAATATAACTATCAATAGTTAGGTTGACCTTATTGAAGCTTAAATTCATCTGTAGAAGCTTAACTTCTTAGTTACCCATTATTGTTACACCATAATTTGCATTTTGGTTAAATGCTTAAAATTGTTTTGTATTGCCAAATAACTTGTTTATCTCTGTATAGGGAGGTCTTCTAAAGAAAAGTGATACGTATTATTGCCATTATATGTGTTCCAGGTTCTTTGCTATATGTTTTAATATGTCAAATATGCACAATCATTCTTGTGCTACTTTTACACAGTTTTAAATGCAAAATTCAGAGAAGCCCAGAATAAGCAGCAAACGACAGCAGCATTCTGCTCCTTTGAGATACTGGTGTAGTATTTCTTTTTCTGTAGGTATTATTTATGATTCAGTGTAGCCTAGGTGTTAAGGCACCTGAGTCAAGCTTTTTGGATTTAAGACTTTTGTTGTCTTTTCCTATCAATAAAGCAGGGCAATACAGACTTTTTAAAAGAAGACTGAAAACCTTCATTTAGAAAGTTTAGATTCATTTAGAATCATGTGACTAAAAGTGGTTCAGTAAATGTAGTTGAAATGTGAAGGTAGTGGATGACACGAACTTGTCTGTGTGGAATGATGAACTAGTAACTACCGAAAATATCTTGCCCTTAAGGTATTTCTGTTT
Organism: Tinamus guttatus; assembly: GCF_000705375.1. The sequence continues at coordinate 12,602 of NW_010581924.1, read as the reverse complement.
TTAAAAAGTGGGGAGGGAGTATCACACTCCTGCTTCTTGCTAATTTGCTGCCTGTCAGAGACAATGAAATGGTGCAAGACCCATGGACCTCTTCACATCTCCTTTCAGATAAACAGAATTTGGAATTATTTCAGCTGAGTGAGTAGTATAAAGCTGTGCCTGGCACTTGTGGGCAGAGCTACTGCTTTGTACATCAACATACGCAGCATATGCTTGTCAAACAAGCACAAACTAGCTTTTCAGATGGGGAAAAGCTAGAACCACAGCTGTAGCAAAACCTGGCTTTTTTACCTACTTTCCATCTGCTTTGCACTTTACATGTTCTGGTAACTACACAGTGTCACATGCTACTTAGAACTGTTTTAATAAATAATATTTTGTGACAGCACAGGTTTGCCCTTGCCAGATATATCTGTACAGAAATTGATACCTTAATACGGAGCTGATCTTATTTTTAGTGTAAAGGCTTTGATAGAGCATCTCAGTGGAGCATCTTTCTTTCAAAAGCCTTAGCTGTAGATCTGAAGAAGAAATTGCCAGATCAGAAGAAGCTAAAAACCATATACGAAATAAGGCATATACTTAGCTGCAATAATTTTTCTGCTGGTTATTTTGAGAGAGATGTTTTCTATAACTACCTGTTTGAAAAGGTACCTTTCGGCAGCAGAGCAAAAATAACGTTGCTTTTTTCCAGAAACGGCTTTTGTATTCTGACTTCATTGATCCGCTAATGAGTAAAAAGCCCCGGATATCTCACCTCACCAATCGGGTGCAGCCAACTTTCAACAGTCACCTGCCTCCTGCCTCCAGCGAGAAGGCTGCTGCAGCCCCACTGCCGCCACCTCCCCCTGCAGCCGCTGCCCCTCCTGCTCTTCCTCCACTTCTGTCCACTCACCTGCCCGGCTCCAACCCTCCGCAGAATGTCAACTCCAACTCCCCCAGCACTCCCGAAGGCCAGGGGACTCAAGATCTGCCTGTAGACAGCTTTGGTCACAATGGCAGCAGCATCTATGAGGACCAGCAAGAAAAATATACCTCTAGGACTCCTTTAGAAATGCCAGCATCCACTGCAGTTCAGTTAGAGTGCGCAAAGTCCACAGACGAGAAGCATTTGGCGTTGCACAAAAAATCCAAAAAGAAAGCAAAAAAGCATAAGGAGAAGGACCAAAGCAAAAAGCATGATATTGCAGGTGTGGATGAAAAGGAAAGAGATCTTAGGAAAGAGGAAACTGCCAAGCTGAAAAGCTCCTCTGGTTTGGAGTCAAGTGAAGGTATTGATGTGCTGCTTTTTCTACCTATGTGGGTAACCCTTATAACTTGATTAGTGAAACCAGGGTCTGGAAGCGGGAATTATCTAGTTCTACCTTGCTTGGAATTAAGTTGCTTACCATTATCTCTATTTATGGTGAAGAGTTAGAAAGCAATTGTTCGTCTGTCATTGTATTGCATTGTAGTTATATTTTATTTATATTTAATCTGATCCTGTTCTACTAGAAGCCTTGCTAAAATTAGACTCGCTTTTATAAACTCTTACTCCATACTACAGAGGAAGAATCAACAGAAGAACAAAGAAATACTAATGGGTTGGTATTAGTAATTGACTAAAAGGGAGGGCTAGCTACTAGAAAAACACAAGTGATGGATTTTTTTTCCCCTTTATTTCCATTAAACTGGTAGCTCATGGAAACCTACTGTTTCTTAAATCAGCAAGTTTTAAATACTGTATGCTCAAATTACATGATTCAAAGCTTATATGCTTTGTTACTGTTTATTGAAGCACATGGAATAGATGCAAACATTTCACCACGTGAATGTTCGTGTTATCCTGCTTTTAGGACGTAAACTGGCAAATGGTTTACTACAGTTTTGGCTTGGAGAGGACTATAAACTCGTCTCCCTTTTGGCTGCAAAAACTCTTTACTTTATAACTTAACTAAATGGAATCTCTTAAAAAATATCATAGGGAAAAGGTCAGTTCATTCAACCCATGTGTTGTGTTGTAGAGGCTTGGCTAACAACCTGGAACTCATCTGGGGCCTTTACCTACTCTAATCCTTGGGCTTATTTAGAGTCTCGGGTACCTCTCTGAAGTACTGCTGTGCTTGCAGATGAGAGTGCTTGGAGATGGTCTTGAAAAGTACTCATACTGAGTTTAAAAGCATGAGAAATTTTTTTCTAGAGCCTGCTAACAAAATTCTGCATGGCCAAAGCAGTGGGGAATTGATCTTATGCTTCAGGTTGGTGCTTGAACTGAAGTTCCTCAGTGTATGGAGTCATTCAAAGAAATCCTACTCAAGCTTCTGGAAATGAAATACTTGCAGCAAAACCATATTAACAAGTTCTACTGCATATATGTATAGCAAACTGTTGTACTGCTGTTTGCATTTATCTCTTAGAAATTTTGTTCTCCCTTCTGCCTTTTATACCACGTAATACATTTAATATTAAAAGCAAAAGAATCAAGTAGAACACAGCATGATAGATTCTTACTTTCCTCAACATATGAGGCTCAAATAGCTTAGGGATCAGTAAGGAAGCTTGAGCTTCAGCAGAAATACTGTTTAAACAGTGGCAGAACAGTGGTTGAAACAGAAGGGTTAGGGCATAAGTGTGCTCTGCTTTCATAATGCCAATCCAAAGTGCAAAAAACTGCATCGAATCCAGTATTGCTGGATTCATGCAGAGCAAATCTTTGTTGCATGTGATTGCAGCCCCAATGGCAGTCACTCCTATAGAGTGCTGTTCCCTGCTGGAAGAGTACCAAAATTAAATAAAATTTTGCATATCTGTAATTGCCGGGGGAGGAAAGAAGGGGGGAAGGGAAAAACGTGGCCTGGAAAGGACTTCAGCTTCCTACCCTACTTGTTGCAGCCTTCTGGTACCTGGATGTTGGGATTGATATCAAGCTATGAGAAGTTGTGCAGCTACATCTGCTGCATACCTTGAATTGCTGTGCAGATGCCACATCGGGTCTTGGAGCAAGAAATAGGGACCTTATGTTAATCGTGTTCCCTGCAGACTGCAGTAGTTGTGCCTTGCCTTTAAGCCCATATGTGAGCTGTATTACTAAATTGTAGAGCTTATTCTTAGTAAATCAATGTGTGAACAAAACTCTAAAGGATTTGTGCAGGCCCATCGGATTGGCATTGTTTGGCTATAATAAACTCAATTTCATGAATATCCTGAAACAGTTTATCGTGAATGTCAAACTTCTGCTTTTCTATAGGAGTTAAAGAAACTTGCACTGCCTCTACAGATCCTCCTTCATCCACAAGTGAACTACCAGACTACTTCATGTGAGTAATATAGTGATCAAGAATCTCTCACCACTCATTGAAGTTTCACCGTGAAACTCTAAATTTGCCAAAATATATATCTATCTAGAATAATGACAACTTCTTTTAAATCAGACAGGAGCCTTATTTGAATAAGTTTTAAATGCTGACATGGTTCTTTTGAGCAAAAAGTATTAAAATCAAGATTTTGTTATATATACTTCAGAAGAAGACTTAAGTCATTTAATCTCATCCTCCTCCTTTATAATAGCAAGATAGAAAAGGAATGTGCTTTTTAGATGTGAGTCAACACAGGACAGCTGATATGAAAATATTGAACATATGAAATTCAGGCATCTTTTCTGTGTTTTCACTAAGTGGGAGGGAAAAATAGCAAGCAAACTCTAAAGTCTAGTAGCATGAAGCATATATAATAGAGGAGGAGGAGTTAACCATCAAGCTTATTTCTAAAGCTTTGATGTAAAATGGCCACTCGAAATGCTGAGCTTGAAGGTACAGCAAAATACTCCATTTTGCTATAGAATTGCAGATTAATGAGATAAAGAAAAAAGAAACTTTAGCTCAAATTTAAAATTTTAGCTTCTTAATGATTAGAGATAAAAATGCATTAAACTTTTAAATGAAATCTGTGTCTAGTGACTGGGGTGTCACAGTCAAACTTCCAAAAATAAAACAAAAAACAAAACCCAACCACTTTCCAGTAACTTTAATTTTCAATCTGTTGCACACAAGATTATTGAACATGTCTAAAAGTTAAAATTCACCCGTTAAATAGAATTTTCAACCCTTGTTGCCATAAGACAAAGTAGTAAAGTATTATATAACTCTAATAGTAGAAATAATTAGGTGCCTAAATATTTTTAGAAGGATTATTTTCTTTTTATTGTTGTAAAACTGCACAGGGAAATAGCTTCTGCAAATACCCAGGGTGTTTTTTTTCCCCCCAGTGTTTTCTTGGTGGTCCTTTTAAAATAATGTAGAAGGCAAATGGCTGCTGTGTGATGATTTTTGGCTAGTACCTACCTGAATTTCTAGCAAAATGCTATGGGGAGGAGGGGAGGGAGGTGTCCGGAGATCTTTGCTCAGCCGGAAGGGTGAGTTTGGGAAGGCTGGGATGGCTGTTGCAGCGCTGGGAGCTGGCGGAGCCGTGCGGTGTGCTGGGCACTCGAGGCATCTAGCAGCGACGACTGGACCCTCCTTGCCACATTTGCAATGCAGAAGGGGAGACACTGCTCTCCCCGTCTGTTAAAATGCTGCTAATTGCCTTGGTCTCCAACTCCTATCAGAAGAAAAGATCAGTTTTGCTGCTTAGAATGTCAGCAGCATTGAATGAGCTGAAGCCTCCCTACAGCTCTTGGACTTGGGTGCATCTTGTGTGTGTTGCAGCAGGCAGCACAGTTATGCCCTGCGTCGTATTTAATGCAGTAAGTGATACTTTATGGAAAGACTTAAAATAAGGCTAGCCCTGCAGGGAAGGAGTTTAATGCGTAAAGGCTGAGGAATCGGACACAGATTTAAATCTGAGCCTCTGCTGGGTGAATACACTGGTTCAGCTCTTTGGCTGCTGCTTTGCAAGTTGAGAGGCATGGTAGCGACCTTTTTAAAATGCTTTGAAATCCTTTTCCTTCTTCTCAGAAGGGGTAAAGTATGCGATTATTTGATGCCATTTAATATTCAATTTAATGTGTATAGTTTATAATTTGTGCTTATATAATAATGCAATATTTCTATAGCTAATACAATAGGAAAATTTTTTTTCTGGTAAGACTTTTTAAAGTTTTTCTGTGAAAGGAGCTGGCTTTGGAATAATTTCTCAGATAAGCCAGTGGCTTTGGCACCCTAGAAAGGAATTAAAGTATGACTATTTCAAAAGTCTGCTTGATCAGTACAGAAATTTTAAGAACAATATGGTCCAGTTCAAACAATTCCAATTTTCTGCCTGCCTGTCAGTACTATATAATTCCTGAGTATAATCATGGCTTGAGAATAAAAGATTTTTTCATCTTAAGATAAAGTTTGAGAGCAAAAGAACTTAAACTTTTTAAGCAAACTTAAAGCAAAAGCTATAAATAAACTTTTTTTAACCCTTCTGCTCTCACTTCTCTCTCTGCACATCTAACATTGCAACTGCTTTGGTTTGTAGGCCAATATTCAACACTCGCTTCACTGGTGTTACCTGAAGAGTTGAATGGCACCTATAGTTTTATTTAAGAGACTGTATAACTACTAATCAGGTGCATCTGGACTAGGCTAGACATCACTGCTAGAGCTGTCATCTGTGTTTGTACAGAGTTTCAACCTGTTTGATTTTTTTTTTTTTTTTACAGAGCATTGAAATTTAATCAAAGGGTTGTTTGAAGAACTCGTCACCTTAGGAAGGTGCCTGTGTTATCCAAAGAGAGTTAGGTCTTTGGGGTAGAAGGACCTAAAGGATTAGTGTCCTGGAAGAAGATGAAACAAAACACACACACACAAAATGCCAAGATTGTATCTATTAAGAAGATTGTTTTTCCCGGATTGCAGACTTGTTTGCAATTTGCTGGTGAATTGAACTTCTGTTTACCAAAATAATATTATATATAAATATTAGTTCTGTTGAGTGCTACAAATCTAGTAAAAATCTAAACTGCATCCCAGTTCATAAACTGAGTCTCTTCCAAAAGAGCAACAAACAGTCTTTTTCAAAAGGAGATAAGACTGTTAGTCTGGTTCTGTGAGGGAACAGATTGTAATCTCAATTTCCACTCTCAGGTTGATGCATTAGTCTTTCTGAATTTGAATGATTGCCTGTATTATGTAAGTATGCTACAGTTTGCACAAGTTCTGAATAAAACCTCTAAAAAGCCAAATGCCAAGTCATTGCCATAAAAATACAGTGGATTTCTTATGAAGATTATAGTTACATAAATAGGCTCTCTTGGATCATATGCCCTTACATGTAGAGAAGTCAAGTCAGTCAATAGTTAGCTGGTTTAAAAGCAATATTGGACATCTGTTTGTTATTAACTAATTATGAAATGTTCTTGGTGTAAAAATTGAAGTTGTGCACTTATTTGTTCCATTAGAAAATACATAGCTATAGTCTCATATGAGCAACGCCAGAGTTACAAGGATGACTTCAACGCAGAGTATGATGAGTACAGGAACTTGCATGCTCGGATGGAGAAAGTCACTAGGAGATTCATGAAACTTGATGCACAGCGGAAACTTCTTTCTCCAGGATCCAAGGAATATCAGGTAATAATGAGTAACTTACCCAACCATCCAAATTTGCAGGATAGACAGATGCTTTAGCATCTATTAAATCAATCGAACTACACTGAGATGGTTTTAAAAGGCTTGTCAAGTTGAATGTAACTGGAGTTGTCGATTACCTCAGGCTCTAACGAGCAGTTAGCAACATCCTGGTGAGGTAGAGTGCTGCTATATGGATGTTGGGAGTGGAAAATAGCACATGGAATGAAACCACCCAGGCTTTCCCTAAACTCCATTCCCCTTGACTTTAACAGGTATTATACACTTAAATAGACCTAGATTCACAGATGTTTTCAGCTCATAGGCGGCTGGCCCAAATCATAGTTGAAGTTTTTAGCTAAGTATGTTAAAAGCTGTTGTTTTTGCTTTCAAGCCTAGATTCCCAGTATTTGGAATCCCAAGTGTTAAGTACCAGAGTGCTTCAATTCTGTGTATATACTGTGTATCCTTGGCAGGACCTGCATTTTATAAATTTTTTGACAGATTGCAAACATATTTGTTAGTAGAATGAATGATTTAGGATCCTAGGCACTGTACCATCTGGCAAATGAGAAAACCCTTCAAAGCTCCCCTATAATTAGTCGTGACAAGATACATATCTAATCTGCTGCTGATTGTTCATGGCTGTGCCATGGCCCTGCCAGGGCTTATTGTGACTTCTGTAGCTTGTCAAAATCCTACAAGAAGTTATTTAGTCCTTACATCAAGATGCCCTCCACTTCTGAGCTGACTGCGAATGCAGTCATTTTACAGTGGCCTTAAAGTGACTTCATAAGGGGAATCCTCAAACACACACTGCCCTTGTTGCTTATTTACAGGTTGCGATGCAGCACTTTTTATGGTAATATAGCAGGAACGGTGGATTACGAATAAGAAAATATATTTACTAAAACTGTTCTTTTCCTTCTTTTTTTAAGGTTTTGAGCAGAGCTGTATTTTTCATATTGTTTGCACTTTTTTTTTCCTTAAAGATCCTTCACGAGGAAGTCCTGGAAGAGTATCGGAAGATAAAACGGGTATGTGTAGGAACTGGGTCTGTGGGAGGAGGAAGGAACCGAATCTGGCTTGAGGCCCTTTTTAAAGCAATGAATATGGAAAAATTAAACTCTGTAGCAATATTTCCATACCCTAATTGTCTTTTTATCTTTACAGTCTAGTCCCAACTACCATGAAGAGAAGTATAGATGTGAATATCTTCATAACAAGCTGTCTCATATTAAAAGACTAATAGGTGAATTTGACCAACGGCAAGCAGAGTCGTGGCACTAGTCTCCTGCTTGGACCAGATGTGAATGAACCTAAGCTTATTTATTTAAAAATCCAAATGAGTTGCTCTAAGATTCTAAAAAGATTAAACTTTTGCATTACAAAAGTTTCAGTATTAGCAGACTTGAGTTACTACTTTTGTTGTTGATGTTGCTTATGTGCATATTTGAAGCTGCTTTTTCTGGTCCCTTCTTTTATTCAAGACTTATGTTTGTCCATGGAAATCATTTTATCAGTAGACACTGGGGATCCAGTACTTCTACTTTGAAGTTGTGCACATTTTAAGAGAATATTGTAGCAAAGTGAAATGCTTTTGGATAAATATAAGGCTGTTTTCTGACCTTTCTTGTTAATGCAAACTCTTTGCCTTAAATGGTAGAAGGTTTAGAAAAAATTTGCACAAAAAATAATAAAAAAAGAACACATTGTTTTGGAGGGTTAAAAGAGGTCTGTATATAAATACTATATACAGCCCATCTTTGTTACAACAGAAACTTACCCCTGCAACTTAAACCTCTCATTGCAATGATTGCCTTAAGGTGTTTGCTTGTGTACATTTAGTGTAGTTAAATTATTAGCTACACAGCTTCCCACTTTCCTGAAGCACCTGGGAAGCGCTCTGTGACTTACCAGTGTCTGGAAGTGTGTGCCTGTCCTGTGTGCATGCAAGGATGTGTGTGTGTGTGAGCATGCGTGGTGGGGGAAGGAGAACAAGCTGCTACTCTTCAGTAGGCCAAACACTCAGGTTAAAACAGCTGATGAGTGTTGCTGTAGGCTTTTTTTCCTATAAAATTGCTATTTCTATTGTGGAAGATGAGAGCATTTCCATTTCAATACTTTGTCAGCTTTATTAATGTTGGAAATTGATACTTTACAAAATTAAGCAGATATATAGTTTTTGGGCAAGATTATAAAATTAAGCATGTAGGTTACCTATTTATATACTGCTATAAAGTATTTTTTGAAGAGAGATATGCAAAGAAGCTATTGCCTACATGAAATGTATATTTAAAGATTTTTGTCCTGGGTGCCAGGAGTATAAGAACAGGTGTATTTAACTATAAAATACTGTGATCACCAAACAGCACAAACTTTCATTTCATGCAGTTTTTTGGCTTAATTTGATTTAAACCATTGCTTGCTTTATCATGTGGAAACACAGATTTCTTGGTCAAAATTAAGCAGAATCTTTGTTTGTCTTATTGTATTTGTCTTTTCCAAGTGCTGCCAATTGAAAAGGGAAGCATTATGTTTACAAATCTGATTTTGGAATGTTTGCCAAAATTTTGGTAGTGTCTCTAATAAACTTTGTCTCCAGCATCAAAAACCTGTTGTGTATTACTGTAAACCAGAAAAAGTTGGAAACTGCCAGAACACATGCCACAGGTAAATGGGAGCATTGGAATTTTCACCTGAAATTTGCGTGCAAAAATGTTACACTCGTGAAGGTGGACCAGTATGCAAGGCATAGCACAACACGCAGGGTGCATTACAGCTATGTGTTGTTGTTTATTTGAGACTTAAGTTGGTTTTTTTTGCTCCCTCAGATTAGTACAGTTTTTAACTTTGCACTTCAGATAGTAGAACAGGGAGGAGATTTCTTTCTTCCCCTTAACAGCCACATGCACGTGCTTCAAGTCTGAAGTCAAGCCCCAAGTGCATTCACACAGCAATGCCCAAATGAAGTGCAGGAGTGGCTGGTCTTGCTGCAGCTCTGGTTAGATTTCCATCTGAAAGGTTAGAATAACGTGGAGTTCCTGATATTGGGACCAATTTGGGCAGCCGGTGTCCTTGCCTGCACTGCTGTGCTGCAGCTACATGCACGCACTGTGTCCCTCGTAGCGCTGTCGTTGTGTCCCCGAGAGCCCGGGCACATCGCTAGTTCTCCTCATCCTCCTTGTGTGTGGTGAGGTGAGCTGCCTTGGCAGCATCTTCTGGTTTACAGGATGGCTCTCTGTTGTAGCTGGAGGCTAATACTACTTCAGAGGTCCAGCACCGTGTATCATTGTGAGACCTGACCAGCTATTGTAAAGGCCTTAATTGAGGATTTTGCCTATTTGCGTTGAGCATTTCTTAAGCCTTGCAAGTATACTTAGCAGCCTGTGTGTTGCAAACTAGCGCTGTCAATCTACATATCTCATTTCCCTTGAGCCAACATTCTTGTTCAGCAAATGTTGGGAGCCTGTAAGTGGGGCCTCTCAAACTGTATTGCCTTTCCTGTAAAACTGGTCTACTCGCTCACAGAAACAAACAACCGCAGATGGTGGCATCTTGGCTTGGGTTACACTACTCCAAATGAGAAACGCAAGATTGATATAGAGAAGGGGCAACGATGCACGTCTCCTTTATGGACACTGAATCTCACTACATTTGGGGGGGAAAAATAGAAGAGGGTCAAAGGGAGGCAATAGCCCTTTTCAGTTGGCCTAAAAAAAATTGTAGACTAGGAGGATTGGTTTCCAATTTCATTAGTTTGGGGAAAGAAAACTCGTGCTCAAAGTATTTTATTTTTTAATTGTAGGTATGCTCTCAACTGTCACTTAAAGCAGCTCCTTGGTGACTGCTTTTAAGTCTTCAGTTGACCTTGACAGGTATCATAAAAATAAAATCTTTTGGAAGTGTTTTGTAGAAACACATGAGTAAGTGTTGGAGGCAAGTTACTTGAATGGGATTTAAACAAAAGTTGGATTAAAGTATTGATATTGTAACTTTACTATTTGAAAAAAAAAAAAGCTAATGGAATGAGCAATGTTAAACCAGTCTTTCTGAATATGTAAATGTTGATTCATGCTGAGACCTATGGTTACTTTGAAGTATGATTCTTTTCATAAAAGTTTTAATATAATTTGTCTGTATACCTGAGGGGGGGAAGGGATGTGGCCAGCAATTCCATAACCTTCCTCCTTTTAGGGAAGGGTGTGAAATTGAATAAAGGAATAAATATTTGGGAATGAGAAGGCTTAAAACAGGACTGTGAATCCCATTTTCTGACTTGGAGACTATTTTAAAACCTTTTTTTTCTTTCTTTTTTTTTTCCTCCATACAAACTGTATTAATCTGTAAGTGGGGTGTTTTGTTAATGAACAGTTGAACCATTGTTGCCCCTCTCTTCTACATCAATTTAAGTTCAATAAAATGTAATTTTGCACTTCTGAGCCTTGGGGGTTTTCTTGTCTGGAGGCGGGGGAAGGGGGGACCCCTGCATCTTCCCAGGAAGCTAATCCTGTCCCTGTGGCTCCATGCTGCCTGGGCAGTGAGGTGTGAGGGAAAGCGCAGAGCGTGAGGATTGCCTCACGTGCCTCATGGTGCAAACTCCTATATAGTCTCATTGCGGCGTGCCACAACTGATCTGCAACGAGGAGCCTGCTGCTGCTGTGCATGAGTGCCGCAGTCAGTCCTAGTCCAGCTACAGTCCTAGTCCTGAAACAAGGCCACATCTTTTAACCCTGCTCCCCTGAACCGTGAGGTTGGACTGGCTGCTTCAGTTACTGAGGAGCAGCAGTGAGGAGAGGGCTGCAATTGGTTCCTCCAGGGACAACTGTCACAGCTTGGTTTTGGAAACACAGGTTTCAAGACTCTGAGATTTATCTTGTTGTTGTGATTAGATAAACTGGTTGGACATAAAATTTTGCTAGTAAGATGTTCTGATTGGTTGACTAAGTACAGCCCGTATTGTGCTCGATTTAGTTCTCTAACTGCCTCCGCTTGCTGCTTCAACAGCAATCATCACCTCCCCAACAGCGCTAACTCATAGAATCCCACTTGCACTTTCAGCATTGGGAAAAAGATAAAAACAGCATGTACAGAAATGCCAGCATATTTAGCAGTGTCTCATGTACTGACTTGAGAATCTCAGTCTTTCATAGCTAATGAGGCTGTCCTAATTCTGACGACTTCTAACTATTTTCCATGTTAACTGATTGATCAAATGTTTAAAATAATAAAATTATTGATTAGCTGCTTACTTGCTTACAGCAAGCCTTTAAGTCTTTATTCCAAAGACTAGCAAGAGCTTCCTATATCCTGCGTTCATCATCACCTTCAAATCCCTAGCTCACTTGAAAAAGCTTTTACGGAATACGTGGGTTTAAAATACCCATTTTACAAATAATAAAATACAATGGTAGTAAAACCATTCAGTAAAATTTTGGCAAACAGAAAACTTACAAAGATAGATTTCCTCTCCCAGAAATTTTTTTTTTTTTTTTCTCTCTCCAGTGAGAGGTGGCTATAAACTTGCACGGGTAACACTTTGACCAGCAGCCAGTGGTCTGTGCCAGACAACAGCTCTGTTTGGGTGAAGCCCCCTGCCTCGGGAGGCCTGTGCTCGTCCCCTTGCCGTCCTAGGCTGCTACAAAAGACCCAGACTCACCCGTGTCTGTCTTCATGCTCACACCAACCTCTAAAGCTTTTATTAAGAGAGACAGCGATTCTTCCCTGTGTGAGAATAAGAGCAGCAGTAACATTTGCTCTCCTAACAGACCTTCCTCTGCTGCCCTTGCTGCAAAGTGGGCACAAGCCACCCCCAGGAAACCCTGTGAGGACTCGGCAGCACCAACCATCTCGAAATTGCGTGTCACAGACTCGGAAATAAGGTAGCTGGTATCACCACCACTCTTTCTAAGTACCTCTGTGCTTACAAGAGACTCAATGGTAATTTGCTTGCAGCTGCACATTTTTTGTTGCAGTAAAGTCAAAATTTCACCATACTTCACCAAATTTATTGGAAAAAAAAAATGAGGAAGATGTGTAGATGGACAGTGTCAGGGATTGCAGCTGGTCTGT
>NW_010581923.1:40910-60648 GCF_000705375.1 Tinamus guttatus | reverse complement strand
AGGCTGTGGAGGCTCCTTCTCTGGAGATGTCCAACCCGCCTGGATGCCCCCTGTGCCCCGTGCTCTGGGTGTCCCTGCTGGAGCAGGGGTTGGATTGGGGGATCCCTGGAGGTCCCTTCCAGCCTCAGCCATTCTGGGATTCGGTGAATTCAGATAGGAAATGGCTAAATTTCCAAATTGCATGGAAAAGACAGAAGATGTTGTGATGGAGAGATGATTTTAATATATTCCAGATAAATATGCAGTATATTTTATAGATAGATAAATACAAGGCTGGCGTTCAGGTCGCTCCAGCTTCCCCCTTGCCCGTCCCGCGTGCGCTGCGATCCCTGCTGGGCCTCCCCTGCTCCCAGCTCCCCTCTTCCCTCTGGTAAGGCTTTCTGCGGAGCTGCAGGTGCCAAGCAGCAGGAAAGGCTTCGGAGCTCGTCTGCAGCAGGTGCGTTAGCCTGGATACGGATTTTTGCTTTGGTGCAGTGGAAGGATTGGGATTTTTAGAAGCTTTTTATTTATTCATCCACTTATTTCTCTGTTTATTAAATGGAGGAGTGGGAGTAAAGAGGTGGTTTGTTTCAATCCTAACGAGTGGTTCACAGCAATACTAACACGTGGCCTGTTGTGGCAGGCTCTGTTCTGTTCATAACGTGGTAGCGCTGAGGTGAAGCTCTATGTGACAAGGGGAGGGTGACACCGCGTCAGCAGCAGCTCCGGGGCCCTCATGGTGCTGTTGAAAAGCAGGTGACCCGAAGGCATCCCGAGAAACGGCCCCTTGGGCCTCCCCTGTGTCCGAGACCCCTGTAAGGTAAATCCTGCCCTCCACGGAGGACATCCCTGTGCAGTTATCACACTCACCTCCGGCCTCTCCAATCTCACTAGTGACTTCCCACGTGGAAATTTCCCATGAGGATGAGTTCAGCCTCGCTCTGACTAGAAAATCATGTTTCTTATGAGAGCGAGAAATAGGTTAGTGTTCTTTACCCTTGATATAGCCTGTGCTATTTAGCTCCCTTTCTGTTTATTCTGCTATATTCTGTTTATCTCCTGGTTTATTTCCATAGCTTTCATTCCTTTCTCCCTGAAATCTTGTTTTTTTTTTTTAATCCTTGCACACTGTTCAGTTCTGATTAATAGACTCTATTTACCCAGATTATCTCTGTCCCTTTCTTAAATACAAGCCCTGTCGTGTTCCCATCATGTTCCCCCATCTCACCTTGACAGGTTTATTGCTGGGGCTTCATTTTTGCACAGGCGCCAGTTCAGGAGTGAATCTTGGTTGAGATTCTGCAGGTTTGTTTCTCTTTAGCTGCAGTTATTTCCATAATTGCCATTTGTATCCATTACTGAAGCTGTCTGGGCTTCCACATTCACTCTTCAGGTTAAATATAACTTTTGTGCTTGGCTAAAACTCTCCAAGACGCAGCATTTTTTAGTACTCCGCCCAACTCCCAGTTTGTGTTGGATTTTTTGTTTTTTTGCCTTATTGCTAATAGGACTTGACATTTTTCCATCCACCAGGTCTTCAGGCCTGCCCCTCAGTTTTGTGCATTTATCCTGTGATATAGATTCCAGATAACTATCTGGACTTAGAGCACCCGTGACTCCCACCTTCTAGACTAAGATTTCAGTAATCTCCCCACTGGAAATCCGCCATTTGGGATAAAATCCTTTTTACAGGCATAGTTTTAATCCCCCACCCTTATTTTCTGTCGATACTTCCTCTATAAAGCTGAATTATTTATGGTGTCTTAAATAACAGCATTCTTTGCTCAGCGGCCGCCGGGGGGGATCGTCTCACCGTGGGACGTTTTCCCTCTTGCTGATGGGAGTGCAGTTTTTTGGGAATCTCTCCAGAGCGGAACCTGACCGGGCATATCAAGCCCCAGCTCCATGGTCTGAAAACGCGGAGATTTCTGATCCCGACATCTCTGGTTTATCCGTGCACAGCTTGGCTAATGCTTCCTGCTCTGACCTCATTCTCCTTTGAGAGCCTCCAACCGTCTTTTTCCCAATATTCCTGTTTTTCTTGAACAATACGTATCCTTTAACACCCGGCCTCCAGTTACAGTCTCTCTCCATTCCGTAACAAATTCTTTCTGCCTAATTTCTTTAAGGTAATTTGGACACTGGCTCTATGAGAAAGCTGCTGGACTCGAGGGATTTCTGTGGAGGGCTGGAAAAAGTGAGGGAATGAGAGCGGGAGCACGGGAGGGCCCGGCTGCTCCGCTGGTTGGATGAGTCTTAGGGCTCTCCATCACTTTTACAACGGGTAGCAGTGAGTTGAGAAAAACATCTTCACATTGAGGTATCTAGACAGTTAAAATCCTGGTCCAAGTAAATTTCGCCCAGGTCTCTGTAACTGCCCTAGAGACAGGGTTAGAGGCAATGGGTGCAGGCTGAAATACGGGAATTTGCCCACAGTTCCCAGCTTTCTTCCTCCCCATGACAAGGGTCACCTCCAGCAAGTGAGTTCTCGTTCCTGCAGCACAAATAAAACGGGAGAAATCTGAGGTCAAGGCCAGCAAAACTCCTTTTGTCCCAAGAAAGTACAGACTAGTAAAGTCCATTTTCCTTTTTCAGATAATAAGCCATCTATGAGCTTAATAGATGAGGATTTTGGATCTTGTTCACGTGCACACCCGTGTGGTCTCGGTGAACATGTGCTGTGCAGTGGCCTCTATAGAACACACGGGATCTGGGAGGGTCGTTTTGGAGCTAAATGATCCTAATGGATTAAATCTTAATTGATGCTTTTACCATATGGAGAGCAATTGAGAATTTTCCTTACATAAAAATGAAAAAAATACTAAAATGACTAAAACTTCAAATAAAAAAATCCCCACTTTGAATGTACCATGGGGAAAAGTCTATAGCTTGTAGTGTATAGCTTACGTATGGCAAGCAGGGTGAAGAGCTGCCGTGCTCGCCGAGCAGCGCGTCCCCTCCTCCTGCTTGCAGAGGTCACCCCGCCGCGCGCTGCGGTTTGTGCTGTTCTCTTGCAGACGTCTTCTCCCAGGTGTCGGACTCCAGCGGGCTGCTCGTACTCGCCAAGTTCGACCAGTTCCTGCGCGAGGTGCTCAAGCTGCCCACGGCCGTGTTCGAGGGGCCCTCCTTCGGCTACACGGAGCACGCGGTGCGGACGTGCTTCCCGCAGCAGGTACGGGCCCGCGCGGCCCCCGCGCCGCTCCTCGCGCTCCCGCTTCCCGAGAAGGGCCCGGACCTCTTCACCGGAGGGGTTTGGCGGGAGCAATGCGCAGTATTTCAGCAGTTTGGAGAAAGTCTGCTCAATTAAAGGTACTCCATCTAGGCCTCCAGGCGGTGGAATGGTGCCAAATCCTTTATGTTCACCCTTTTTCACAGGCCTTTTTTGTACCCGTGAGAAGAGTGACAAGGGAAAACTCTTCTTTCTGTCCGTAACATGAAACAGCCTTTCACTGCTTCCCCCTCAGCTCTTCATGTTTCTTGGTGTGTTGAGAGCTGGTTGAGGCTGCACAAAAATAAACTGATTTAAAGAACAAGCTGTGCACAGACAACCTATTTAGCTCTTATGCTTGTTAGTATGACTGCTTTTTTTCCAAAATATTTCCATTTCATGTAATTTTTTGAATGAATGTAGTAATACTGATCTTAAAAGGCCTCCCAGAGACTACACTTATCTCTACATTTTAGTTGTAATTTAATTGTTTTGAGTATGTGTTTCTAATCCGAGATAATGTTAGATAGTGTAAATAAGCCTTAAATCAACTGTAAACATGAGCCTAGATAATCTTATGTCTAAGCTATTTTACATCTGAATCTAGATTCTGGTCATGTTCTGGAATAAATATATCTGAAATGCTCAGAATGAGGGTTTATAGTCGCTTTTGCTAAATTTCAGCTGATTGGGAATTAGTGTATTTGGAGTGCGACTCAACAGGAAACAGCCCCGATTGAGGAGATCAGGGCCACAGCTCATCCGCGTTGTTGGGATTGGGATTTGTCCCCCCGAGCCGCAGGAAGCTTCGTGTGCGCGTTGGCTCCCTTTGGGAAGAGGCTTTGCCGTGGTTTCACGGAGCAAAGCGCGGCGCCCGGAGCCGGGGCTTTTCCTTGGGCCCGCTGGAGCGCGCTCCCAACGCCGTCCCTACGGAGACGGGAAGCGCGCGGGCCTGAACGCCATTCCCGGTGCTCCTGCGTGGCGGTCAGGATGTGCAGTCTCGTTCAAAACGACTAAGAAAGATAAGATATGTCTGATATGTTGAGCTGGAGATGTCTATGGAGATAGGGATCATGTTGCGATACTGCCTTGTGTGTAAGGGTGGTGTAAGCACGCAGTGATAGAGCCGCAGATTAAGTCGCTTAATTAGAGACACCTGGAAATACAAATGAGGTCTAACACACCCCTGTTTGATGCAATTTCCTTGGATCGCAGTGATGGAACGTGTAAATCTCCGGGCTGCCTCGGGGATGTAGTTTTGTGCCGTGCCTTGCGGAGGAGGGGACACGCGGTAACGTCTCGTTGCAGCAGTCACAGTGTCATTGCAACAACAACTGCCTGGGGTTTGGCCACTGAAAGGAGCCCGTGGTATTCCCTGGAAGATGAGAGTAGCATTGGAATGCTGTAGCGGCGTTGGAACTTTTTTTTCAAGCTCCTCTGACTTTGAAACATTAGGAAATATTACCCTTAAAATGCCCCATTGCTGACTTCCTTCCCCTCATGATTTAATTTTATCTTTTAAATATAACTCAGATTCTCCCCTTGCCTCTTGTTTGTCTCTTTTTGTCTATTTAAAAGAGCAAATGCTGCTTAGATAAGATGTGAATATTAGTTGTAATTGCACTTTTTCTGTGTGCATTTCTACATCTCCATACAGCCTGGGTGTTCACAGTGCCATTTTCTGCATTGCTGACTAAACTCCTCTCCCATTTCTTGTTGTATCACTCTTCAAAATGGGAGTTTCAAGCTGCAGTTCAGGACCCACTGACCAGCGAGTCCTCTGTTTTGTGGAACTTTCCGTTCAGCTGCCTCTCATTAATTTCCTGGGATTATCCTGTGTCCATGCTAATACCCTCTCTGCAGCATTACTGTTTGCCTAACAGCGATGGAAACTTCCTGAGCAACAAGGCCGTGATTTTTATCTGTTCTTTATAACACATGATATATTGTTGGCACACAGAAACTGAATCAGCCAAATTTAGACTGACATAATTATAAGAAAAGTCTTAATTTTATATGACACAAACTATGGGCTACTTCTCTTTTCTTTCTTTGCAGAAAAAGATCACGCTGAACATGTTTTTAGACACGCTGATGGCCGACCCGCCTCCCCAGTGCCTTGTGTGGCTGCCCCTCGTACACAGACTTGCCCACGTTGAAAATGGTAAGTGGGAATATTTTGGTTTTTGAAAACATCTGGTCCGAACAAAGTGCCCGTTATGGGAAAAGCCAGTGTGTTTCCATGTAACCTAGCCCTTAATGCCCTCCTTGTTCCCGCTGTAACAGTATCGGTCCCAGGGCGCCTGGCCCGGGGCTGAGCTGGAGTGACGGGCGCTCCGTGCTCGCCGGGGGCTGATTGCCCTGGAAATCAATCACCAGCAGCAGAGCAGGATTAGCTGGAAACAGGCATTTCCCCAGTTAGAGCTGATGTCTCTTGTAGTGAACGATGACAAGAGACACGACAGAAGAAAAGGTGTTCTCCAAGTGCTCGTGTTCATTGTGCAGCCTTTCCAAAAGCCTCTCCCTCGCACCGTCCTGCCGAGTGTGAGCTCCCAAAGATGCTGGTGCCCCCACGGGTCTGTCCTGAGCAGCATCCGAGTGCACCGTCCGCTCCTGTGTTTTCAGCACGGGAGGTAATGCTGAGCTCCTGCACCGTCAGGCCTCCTCTTAGCTCGAAACTCCCCTTATATTGCCCATCAAAAGTAATTAAGGAGCAAGAAGTGCTGGAAAACTGAAGATTAAGGGAGGGTAAATGCAATAATAATAAGGTATGAGGGTGTTTGGTTTTGTTTTAACATTGCATAGATGTTAGTGCTTTGGAGGCCTTGAGCAGCCTGCTCTGGTGAAGGAGAACCCTGGCTGACGCGGCTCCGGAACGTCTTCCTGCAGCAGAATGTGCTCTGCACGGCTCTGCCAAACGTGTGTTGTGCCTAGTGAAGGGGCAGCCTGCCTAATTCATTGTGCACTCGCACGTCCTGGCTGCGTGTGGTGTTTGCTATGTGATTCTAGAAAAGAAAAACTCCTCTTTTTTCCCTCTCCTTCCATAAGCCAAAGTTCATCTTCTGCTTCCTTTCCCGCAGACTAAAACCATGATAGCATCCTTAGAATCCTTAGCCCTGCCAGCTGCCACCTCTTTGTCAGGTTAAGGAGCGGATACACGTCTTGGGGTGTATAAACCTCCTCTTTTTAACACCCAGGTGGATAAAATCCGGGCTCTAGTTCTTGCCCAGCTATTTCTAGGCACAGCTTTGGGACCTGGGCAGCCTGTCTGCAGCTCAGTGTTGAGGATTTCTCTCCCGTGCTCTGTCCCCAGCTCGGTGTTGGGGATTTCTCTCCCGTGCTCTGTCCCCAGCTCAGTGTTGGGGATTTCTCTCCCGTGCTCTGTCCCCAGCTCAGTGTTGAGGATTTCTCTCCCGTGCTCTGTCCCCAGCTCGGTGTTGGGGATTTCTCTCCCGTGCTCTGTCCCCAGCTCAGTGTTGGGGATTTCTCCCCCGCGCTCTGTCCCCAGCTCAGTGTTGGGGATTTCTCTCCCGCGCTCTGTCCCCAGCTCAGTGTTGAGGATTTCTCCCCCGTGCTCTGTCCCCAGCTCAGTGTTGGGGATTTCTCTCCCGTGCTCTGTCCCGTGCCGTGTCGAGGCATTGCCCTGGTTCTGGTTTGCTCCTCTTTGTGGCGTTTGCTGTCTCGTCCCCTCGGAGATGCCTGCGTGAGGGTTTCCTCAGGGTGGGGGCAGCGCTCCAGCAGCCTGAGGCTGTGCTGCTCCGTGCCCCGTCGTTCTGCATTGCAGCTTCTGGTGCTGCCCGTCCCTCTTGCTCTGTATATTTGCAAACATTTACTGTCCATTGTGACAGTAAAGTGGTTTTAAAAGCGGTTTTTAAAGGAATGTGGGGGGAATCACATGATGGAGACAGATCTTTGGAGAAGAGGTGAGGAGGCTGCTGTCCTGCCTCCCCTTGCAGCCTCTCAGGCTGCACTGCTGAGGGCCCCACTTTGCTTTGCTTTCCTCCCCTTCCTTCCCCTTCTCGTTCTTACAAACTCATGCTTGAAGCAAAACACATATGGTAGACAAATAAAAGCAGGAAAAGGCAGCAGGATTATCGTGCGAGTTATCCATCGGCACGGAATTGCAGGGCAGAGATCATGTTTAAAGGCAGCACCTGGGCACGAGTGGAACGGTGGCGAGATCCGGAGACAAGGCAGCAGGCTCATCGTTCTCCGACTTGGAAGCAGCCAGCGGGAATTCCTGGATATCCGGGATAACATTATCCTTGCAGGTTAGCGGGGAATCCACAATCCCAGCCCCGCAGCGGGAGCTGCTGCTCAGTGCCCTGTCCTGATGGGCGCTGCTGAGATCTCCCTGCTCCTGCACTTTTGTCAGTCATTCCCTAAGTTTAACATCTCCAGGGATGTTCTCCAAAGAAATGTAGTGCCTAGGTTTAGCACTGGGATAATGCTAATCTTTGTGCCATTAGAACGAGTTTGCTGGTTCTCAGCAGCCCCCTCTGCGCTGCCTCCCTGGCTGCATCCCGAGCTGTGGTGCATTGAAAACCCTGCTCTTCCCCCCGATTTCCTGCGCCTGGGGGCTGCTGCTGGGAGCCTGGGAGGGAGGATGGCAGAGGGAGGCGCTTGGGATTAGCGGGAATGTGGTAGGAAAATAGACGTGGAGCTTCAGCTCTGCTTGTGTCACCAAGGAGGAAGCAAGTTGGAGGCGATGAAAGGATCCGTTGTCCATCCTTGCGGAAGGACAGAGGGGGGTGTTGGGAGGCGATGAAAGGATCCGTTGTCCATCCCTGCGGAAGGACGGTGCAGCTGGCCGGGATCGCAAGTCACTGTGGAACCAACAACAGCAACGGCCCGAGATGGAGAGCAGAGAAAAACGGGTGTGAAAACTCCTCACGAAGACAAGCTTTGTAGACTAATGAAAATACAGAGCCAGGGGGATGGTTAAGTGTTTACTTATGTTCTGTGGAAGTCAGTGTAGGCCGTTGCAAACGGGGAATGATGCCGTAAATCTGGTCGCGTGGTGCCCGTGCTGAGGGCAGCGCAGGGCTGCGAGGCCGGGCAACGTGCAGATGTTGTTTGCAGCAGTGCAGAGCGCTGGGTTCGTAGGATTTTTCTTGACTCATTAACAATTTAGCCCTTTCCACAGCTATTTGACAGTTCCGTAAAAATATTTGTATGGACTCGGCGCTGCCTTTGTGGAGCATGATTTTACTATAGGAAGCTGCACAAATGCCTGTCGCCTTTCAGGTGGAAACTCTTCCAGAAAATAGATTAAACCATAAAACTACCCAGTCAGCAGTGCTGCTTTAAATCCAGATCATTGCTTGTTTTGGGAAATGTGCTGGGTTGGACTAATGCCTTCAGCTGGGATTTTGTCACCTGCACAGGCAGCCTAAAACCACCTGTATGATTTTGAGGATCATCACCACAAATGCTCTCTAATCCTTAGCTCATATTTGGTAGCGGGCTGCTCCCACCAATGCTGTTTCTTTCTCAGATACCCTCTGCTATTTTTCTAATTGTGGCCAGCCATCA
Source organism: Tinamus guttatus (assembly GCF_000705375.1). The sequence continues at coordinate 51,926 of NW_010581923.1, read as the reverse complement.
GAGCCATCTGCCGCGTGCTGCTCACGGCCCCTCTCGTTGATGCTGTCTGATGCTCGCTGTAGGTCTCTAGAACTAGAGAAACGTGAAGCTTTTCCATCTTTACAAGAGGAAATCACAACTGCAGCCTTTTCTGATCCTCATCTCTAATCCAATGCCAACACCAGGTTATGAAGCTTGAACCCTCTCCTGGACCTCAGCTCTGTAAATGCTGAATAGTGCCAGAAAGGAGCAACGCACTCAGAACTGCCTCACGGAGAGATGTTAACTTATTAATTTAAACAACACATGCCATTGCCAGACATTATCCCATGGGAAGGTCACCTTTTGGAGCAAGGTGGTCCGCTTGGTTTAGACGCCAATGAGAAAACCTTCTCGGAAGGTGGTCAGCGGTACGAGCAGGGCAGTCTGTGCCCGAGAGGATTCGCTCTGGGCTCTTCGACACCAACCGGTCTTCACGGCGCCAGATCCGCAGCTCCCTAAGGATGAAGTCCGTCGGCATTTGAATTTTTTCATTTCCTGTGGTGAATGTTCTGCGTTCCTTGAGGATGTTGAGTGTTCAATCCTGCCTTGAACTATGTTGTTGAATGCCACCAAACTCCGTAGGTGACCAGAATGTGCTTTATCTTCTCCTCCCCCTCTGGTGCCAAGTTTTCATTTCTCTTACCGGAAGATGTGCTGTGGATTTGCGAGCTCTTGTTGAGCTGTATAGCTGCACTGTGCCTTTGCATGAGAAACACCTTGTTGTCCCGTTAACTCAAAGGCAAAATCGATCCAGATGGAAGAAAACGTGACCTGTTAGCACGCTGTAGCTTGGATCTCCCTTCGTTTGGAGCAGGCCTCAATGGTCCCGTGACACCTCGACCGGAGCCCAGCCGGGTTTCATGTGCTTCCCTGGGATCTGCTCTGCTGGGATTCTAGCCCGGATGGGAGGGCAGCTGCTCCACATCGGGCATGCAAACAGAGCAGGGGTTTGTCTTGCCTAAGGGGTCTGCTCAAGCCGAGTTCCCTTCCTCTATGGACACCTGGTCAATCCTTATGGGCTGCAGGGTATAGGTCTTCAATCTTGATATGAACAACGACATCAACCAAGTGAATTGGTGAAGGAGGAGCCTTCTGTGCACGTCAGAAGTCATGATTCCTTCCCGAGGGAAAATGCAGAAAATTATGGGCACCCGGTGGGTATTTGGTTAATCTGTTCTGATGTACTGAATCCCCAGAGCTCAGTCAGTATCTCGGTAAGCGCATCTTGAAGAGCAGCAGCTGGGTGGTTCTCACCAAAGGGTACGTTCAGGTTGTGGACGAAGCTTCAAGGCTGCCCGTGCGCCTCTCCTGTGCATCAGTGCTCACAGGTGGCAGCTGCAGCAGCCGGGTTCACCCAGTCGTGGTGCCGAGTGTCCCGGGATGGCATCCGTGTCCCACCGCGAGCCAAGGTTTGGTGGCCTGGGGGAGCAGGGCGCTCCGTCCAGCTGGGACGCCGTCGGGGGACGCCCTGAGGGCCTCAACAGCCTCCCTCGTGTACAGGAGAGCGAACCCGCTCACGTCGTGCAGTTATTTTGCTGCAGGTGCTGAACTGTGTTTGCAAACAGGCCGGCACAGCTGCAGAGAGAGGTTTTCGTGGTCATGAAACGGTTGCGTCTCATTGCAGTCGACAGGAGAACTTGAAGGTTTAACAAGATAATTTTGGGGTCTCTCCTCATGAACCCCCTGAAGCTCAGCCAAGGCCAGAGCAGAGTCCTGCACTAGGGGGAATGACCCCCTGCGCCCGGGCGCGCTGGGGTGACCTGCGGAGAAGGACCTGGGGTGACAGGAGCCGGCGAGGGGCCCTTGCAGCAAAGGGGCCGTCCCCGTCCCGGGCTGCGCTCGGAGCGACGCCGGCGCCGGCAGGATCCTGCAGCCTGGGAAGAGGAGCCTGGGGGGTCTTCCATGCATTGACATGTAAGAAAGCCCTGCTCCATGCTGAGAGGGGGCAGGACCGCAGCGGGTGCAGAGCTTTCCTGCTTGGAGGTGCCAGGCCCTGCCTGGCCCTGGGCCAGCTCCAGCTGTCCCGCTTGGGACAGGGTCAGGCTAGAAGGCTCCAGAGGTGCCTCCCGTGGTGCTAGACACGACTGCGATGGCGACCACATTCACTTGGTCCCTGGCATCCTCTGCTAGGAAACACTGTTCTCCCCTTCAACCACGATCTGCAAATGATGTTTTTTCTGGAGAAAAAAACCCTTTATAAGTAAAAGGGAAAACTCTTCTCTCCCAAGGCATCAGACAGAATCCCCCTGGTTCCTGCTGTGCTGCTCCAAGCAAACAGGCCGGCTCGTCCCGTTGCAGAGCCATCCTCTCCATCGCGTGTCCATGTGCAGCGCAAGCTCGTGTGTTTTTATGGACGCGTGCAAACCCCCTTCCTTACGCTTCTGTGCATGGGATCTTTGTAAACTGGAGTGGAAGGAGGTTGCAGGCGGCGTTCTTTTTCCTCTTCCATTTGTAACAAAGTGAGAAAAAAACAGAAAAAAAAATAGCTGTAAGAAAAAAATTGTTTTTTTCATTTAAATGTGCCTTTCCTGTTCTCTGGAGTTTACATTTACCTTCTTGGAGATACCTTGCTAGGTTCAGGTTCTCCGGGGTGGAGACCGTATCTTACTCCGAACGCAGTAACTGAACACGGCTCCGGCGGAGGAGGTTCCCGCTGCAGGACGCTCCGCACGGAGCGCGTCGTCCCAGGCCCTTGGGGTTGCTCGAGCTGTGGCTGCCTTCAGTGCAATCGATAAATCTGGAGCTTCCCTAGAAGTTCCGGATCATTCCAGCGAGTTCTGAAGGGGGTTGAGAGCTCCCGCGGGAGGGAATTCCATCAATCCCGTGCTTCCAGGTCAGTCTCTCCTATGGTGCTGTGAGCGTATCGCCGTCGTCCATGGGAAACTAATGCCCTGTTTCTTTATTAGGATTATGAGACAGGATGTTTTTATGATTACTAGAAAGCCAAAATGCTCTTGGTTTTCTCTTGAGAGGCCCTGGGCGTTCTCATGGTGCTCTGCACGGCCCTTGCTTTTGTCAGTAGGTTTAAGAAAAAGCTCAATAGGAAAGAAATGTATTGGTAGAGTCTTCCATACATACAAGTAATTTCTTTTAAAGAAGAGTATCCTGACTTGAGGCTGCCCATCAGTTGGAGCCTTTTACGGGGTGCACGTTATTTTAGAGGGGTTTCTGACTGCAGAATTGTCCCTCTTCATAATCATCTGCTGCTCCACAGGCTCCATGGATCACAGGTGGAAAAGCAGCGTCCTGCAGCAGGGAGGGAAGCGGAATGTGTTTAGTCTCAGAAATCAGGGTTTATTTAGAGAAGTTTTTTATCATTGCTCTCATAATTCACATACAGACTTAAGGTTTTTTTCCCAACTAATTTTGGCTGGAATTTAAGACTCATGATTTAGAGGGAAGGGGCACAAAACCTTACAGTGTCTTTTCCTCTCTTCATCTGCATTTCTTCTCCCATCCCCAAGCAGAGGATGTGTTTTAGTGTGTACCTTGTTAATTGTCAGCAAATATCTTGGGAAGATGTGTATTTTTAATAGCTTTTATGCATTTGAGATATCCTGGGAATTCCAGGCAGCAAATCTGCTCTTAGTGCTGAGCACGGGGCTACCCGGCCCCGGGGCAGGATGCAGGAGCGAAGGGTGTTTGAGTGTGTTCTCAACTGGCAATTGGGACCAAGGAGGCCACCTTCCTTCCTTAGTCAACAGGAACATGGAGAGTCCTGCTCTAACTTGTCACCCAAGCAAGTTTCTCCCTGTCACTGATTCAGGTAAAGGTACTAAAGTTCTCTTTCCAGTGGCTTGAACAGTTTCCATGGAAAAAATAATGAAAACTGGAACTTGGCATGTATACTACCTGCATTTTACATAGCAAAGTTGTGTAGAGCAAGTCCTGTCTTGTTAACAGACGTAGCTGTTAGTAGCACATGTAAAAGAATAATTGGAAGATAGATGTTAAATAAAGGTTTGCATTTGCAGTCATGGCAAGTTCCCCCAAGTATTTCTCTTCCAATATGAAGCATCTTAGCCAGAGTTTCAAACAATTATTTCTTCTAGGTCCTCCCCAAAACATATTTGTACCAAGTTTAGATGTTTTTAGTCCCTCTTCACCCTGCTTTACCTTTCTGTGTTTATTATCTCTTCTGTGATTTCTCCTCTTGTGTTTTGCAGCTGTCTTCGGTTCCCCTTAGCTTCCCGGTTGCCTTTTCCAGCGTCGTTTGGGATTCCCGCTGTTCTCCTTGGCTCCGTTGGCCACCCTGTTTCCGCAGCATCGCTCCCGTGGGCTTCTTGCCCCCAGGCCAGGGCCTCACGTTCAGTCCTGCCTCTCACCTGACTGAGACTGCTGAAAATTAGGGTCATTTTAAAGCACATAGCCAAAATACAGGCTCAGAATTTTCCTCTAAAGCTCTTTTTCATTATTTCACTTTAATAATCTGTCCTGTACATCACTGTCATCTTCTGGAAGCCCTAATTTTATCCCTTTGGAAGAAAATGGGATTTGGGGTGATGCTTGAGGAGTTGCCGTGGCTGGGAAGCAGGAACGAGGGGCTGTGGCTGGAGCGGGAGAGGAAGAGGGTTTGGAGGGGCCCGAACTGCAGGAGGGGGCATCAGGTCAGCCTTGTGGGGGACGAGAGAGTGACGGCGAGGAGAAAACGTGGTCAGATTCACCCCTTCAACAGCCAAGAAGCCGGGTCTTGCTTGTATGTTCAGATGGGAGAGCTGGGGGGACAGCTCTCCCCGCGCAAGAAAGAGAAAAGAGGCCACGTGGGCGCGAAGCCTGAGGTGAAGCACAAGGTGGCACGAGAAGACCTCTGGATAGGACACACTGGTGGAGGAGGGCGAGGGAGAAGCATCTCCGTGTTGGAGGAGGAGGAGAAAGTCCACATCATATCCCCCAGCTTCCATTTGGGAGAATGTAACGTGTCCCACTCGGAGAAGCAATGGGATTGAAAGGAGAGGACGTTTGAATACTGGTGGCAAAAGAGCTGATAATGTCAAAGGTGGGAGTAAAGGTTAGTGACAGTAAGAGGATACGTGAGCAGGAGGCAGGAGAAGGTCCCATTTCCCTAGCTGCCCCCATCCCTGCTCTTCCCGCAGGGATCTGCTCCTCGGGCAGGAACGAGGAGAGGAAGGAGCAGGTTGCACGTGAGCAGGAGGCAGGAGAAGGTCCCGTTTCCCTAGCTGCCCCCGTCCCTGCTCTTCCCACAGGGATCTGCTCCTCGGGCAGGAGCGAGGAGAGGAAGGAGCAGGTTGTGTCTCTGGAGAGGCCCAGGGAAGGGCCTCGATCCGCGGGACTTGGAGCCAGGAAAGGGAAAGCCCCAGGATGAGGAGAGCAGAGGAGCCTGCAAGTCCCACTGCCCCCAATGGCAGGGGGCATGAAGGACAACCGCAGAAGAGAAGATTAAAAACAATAATAATAATAAACAGGTCGCTAAGGTAGTGAACTAGCAGGAAAAGAGAAGCACGAGCAGTGTGAGTGGAGCAGGGCCTCGAAGGCAGGAGCAGGGCCGCAGTACCAGTCCATGCCGCAGGGTCCCGGTGCTCGGGTGTCCCTCAGGGATCCGGGTGGCAGCGCAAACACGGTGCCTCCCTCTTTCCACCCCGATGGCCTTTTCCTGCCCGTGGCCTGATAAACCCTCATATTGGCTGTTCCAGCCTTCTCTTATTAAAGCACACTTTTTTTGCATGCCCGCAGTATGCTCTCAGCATTATTAGCTTGCATTATCTATTTATTTCAGTGTTATTGCTTTCCTTAAGCATATCGGTTCCATTTTTTTATTCTTTGGCTCCAGGCTCCCTAGGGCTGGCTCCCCATTTCACCAATATTAGCCTGCTAAATTCACCATAGCGGAGAAGTCGCTCAGATGTTTTTGGGAAGAGGGCCCGGGTTGTGCTGTGCAGGGTAGTGTCCCACTAACGCCCACTGGCACGAGGGCTGTTCCAGGGGTGGGAGATAGCAGCACAGATAAAGCTTTGACTTGCTTCCTCCCCCTTTCCCAAGGCAAACTCAAATGTATGTAAATATTCGCGAAAGATTTGCTCAGCATCTTCTCAAAACACTTCAAAAGTTTCAAAACCTCCCTGGACAGGAATCTGGGGTAGCATCAGTGTTAAATATTCATGGAGTGAGAACTTTTTTGCTAATGTTCTAGCATAAATTTTTTCTTTATTGCAGCTTAAACCTCTAGGTACCTGTTTCTTGCCCACTGGCTCTGGAGATGTAGTGTTATTTTTGTAAGTACCTCTCACGTCTTCAATGATACTTCCTCGCTTCTAGCTAAGATACCTCCATTTCTTCCTTATTATCTTTTTAGACCTTGTTCAGACATCGATATTGCTTCCTTCTGTATGCTTTGTTAACCGATCTTCCTGGAAGTATTGTGTCCCAAAAGGGACATCTTAGTCCCTCTTTCAATATGTTTATGAAAATACTGACTTACATGACCTGCAGGAAAGCCCTCTGGAGACCCGCTCACTAGATTTTCCATTCTGACACTTTAACTGGTTTCTTATCTTCTTCCTACCACATATGCATCCATTTTCACAATGCTGCCATCATCTAGTGTGTGTTTCCCTCACGGGAGGAAAAACCCATCATGAAAATATCATGAGAACCATTTTTATAAGAATTACTGGAATAAAATGAAAAATTTATCACGTTTAATACCTCTTTCCTGTCTTCAAGGTCAATTACCCAGTCATAGTATGAAATTAGGTTGGCTTGACAAATATTGACCATGACTAATTTCTGTTACTCGAGTGCTAACAGTAATTTGCTTTAGTATTTGTTCCAGTATATTTTCCGTAAGTTAAAATGAGAGATCAGTAGTTGCAAATCTCAAATTTCACCTCCTGTAAAGAATCATGTTCTCAATTTTTGTAGTATTCTCTTGAAATCCATTGCTAGTTTCCTCTCATTCATTTCTTCTGATTTTGCATATTTGCCTATTTCATTTAACCTGCAGTAATAACTTGGTCAAATTTTCACATTTTCACAAATTTTCAGTGTATGTGAAATTCTTGGGTTTGAATTCCTTGTTTTGAATTCTAGTTTGTTGAAGAGGTCGTGATTTTAGCCAAACTGGCCCTTTTTCCGTGCCCGGAGGCTGTTTCTGCGTGGTGGTGGTTGGTTTGTTGTGTAATTTCCTTAAGGAACTGGCAGTTCTCCAGGGTCCTTGTTCTTGTTGTGCTGTTTCTCCTTGGAACTCACCTGCTAATTCCCATGAGCTGGTTGAAGCGTGCAGTGCTGAAGTCCTGTTGGAATCATCTCTCCTCCATTTCCCAAATTTCTCCAACTCTTTTGCTGTTTGACTCGAGGTCATCTCTAATCTTCTCTTTCGCCTAGTTATTTTGCACTGTTTGAGCAAATCTGGAAGTCTCTCTTGTCATTGCTTCTTCTCCCTTTTGGATCAAAACCTTGTTGCGGTTCTGCTCTAGTCCATTCCCCATGGACATCTGCATCCTTGAAATCCATCATATCCAGGTCCTTTGCTTTGAACGCTCTTGCTACCTGCTTAAATAAGTCATCACCTGATGATAAGTTAATTATACATAGCAATTATCCATAGCCTGGGCAGGCTGGTGCCCAACCCGCCTTCTCTAAGTGTCACCCAGGTGTTTGCAGCAGCCCTTCCCTCTGTTCTGACCCTTAGTGTGTATGTACCCAGTGTGGAGACAGTGGACACCTCTACAGTGACACTGACAGGTCAAACCATCCTGGAGAAGTTGCGTGTCTCTACATCAGCCTTGTTGTCCTGAAGATTATTGCTCCGAGTTTCTCTCGGAATGGCTAAATCACAACTCCTGTGATAGGATCAGGGGTTCCCTCGCCGTTTCCCTTGCATCTTCCAGCAGTTTCCAACGGGCAGATCCACGAAGTCCCGCTCCCGTCCCGTGGTCCTCTCCCAGGCAGTTATCCCTGGTGCCTCCCCCTATACCTCCACGTCCACGGTTCAACTCACCAGCTCAGCTCCTTTCCCTCATTCTCACCTTCCTCTTTTGTCTATCCTGAAGACCTGTTTCCAGATTAAAAAAAAAAAAAAGAAGAAATTCAAATGGAGTAAGTCTGTGGTATTTTATTAGTGGGTAGAAGAGCAGGGAAGAAGCTAGCTGTTTTTTAGCCTGTTTGTGACCTGCATATTGTATCTAGCTTATTTTTTAGGGCTTCAAAATGGTAAGAAGTGTTGGGGATATCTTGTCGTCCGTTTAAGCTCTGGAGGTACAAGAGAGGGTGAGGAGCGGGGGGATCCCACGCTGGGAGGTCCTTTGGAGCAGCAGTCCCACTGTCCTGCTCTGAATTTGCCTTTTGTGCCAAAGCTCTCAGCCGACCGCAGAGGGAGGCAGCCTCTGTGGGGTGACATTAGTTCCCTTCGGGGATGTCCCCTCTGTGCTCCGCGGTCCCCTCGCTGTGTCCTCCGTGCTGCTGAACCAGCATGGAGGTGTCTGCGTCCCTCTTTTACTGGAGAGGGAGGAAATTCATGAAAGAAGTATGGAAACTCTCAGATGGAACTGATATTGTCACCTTAGATTTATGGTTAATGTCACCAAAACGAGCTGTGCTGCACTCAGAATCCATCATCTCCCCAGAGCAATGAGTTTTGGGTAAGATGTGGGTTTTTTCGCTGTTTGTTTGATTCTAACGCGATGTGGTGGCCGGGGTGCTGCCAAGACCCGCTCCTGACGTCTCTTTTCTTCCCTCCTCGCCGGCGCGCCAGTGTTCCACCCCGTGGAGTGCTCCTACTGCCGCTGCGAGAGCATGCTGGGCTTCCGCTACCGCTGCCAGCAGTGCCACAACTACCAGCTGTGCCAGGCCTGCTTCTGGCGCGGCCACGCCAGCGGCACGCACAGCAACCAGCACCAGATGAAGGAGCACTCGTCCTGGGTAACTGCCCTTCCCTCCTCGCCGGCGCGCCAGTGTTCCACCCCGTGGAGTGCTCCTACTGCCGCTGCGAGAGCATGCTGGGCTTCCGCTACCGCTGCCAGCAGTGCCACAACTACCAGCTGTGCCAGGCCTGCTTCTGGCGCGCCCACGCCAGCGCCACGCACAGCAACCAGCACCAGATGAAGGAGCACTCGTCCTGGGTAACTGCCCTTCCCGACGCGCCCCTGCTGCTCCCGCTGGAGGTCAACCCTGGTTGGGAACGAGCCGCAGCCGCCTGCGCCGCTGTGCGCGATACGGTGTGAAAGTACACCCATAAACAGCACTACTGTAGATAGCACTGCTAAAGTACACCAACAGATACATCCAATTTTGTTAAGTGACCTAAGTAAGTACATAGAATCACAGAATGCTTAGGGTTGGAAGGGACCTCTAGAGTCATCTAGTCCAACCCCCTGCACACGCAGGGTCGCCTAGAGCACGTGGCACAGGACTGCGTCCAAGCGGGTTTGAAGATCTCCAGAGAAGGAGACTCCACAACCTCTCTGGGCAGCCTGTTCCAGGGCTCTGGCTCCCTCACTGTTAAAAAAAATTTCCTTAAGTTCCTGTGGAACTTTTGGTGCTTCAGTTTGTGACCATTACCTCTAGTCCTATCAGTGGCCACCACTGAAAAGAAACCAGCACCATCCTCTGCACTCCCGCCCTCGAGGTGCTTCTAGACACTGCTCAGGTCCCCTCTCAGCCTTCTCTTCTCCATAAGTAATTACGTGCTCTAGGTGACCCTGCGTGTGCAGGAGGTTGGACTAGATGACTCTAGAGGTCCCTTCCATCCTTCAGCATTCTGTGATTCTATAATATCATTCACTTATTGGTTTCCATAGCATTCAGTGCTGTACGAAGCACACTACAGTTCTTTTCTAAAGCCTAAACCATGGGTTTTCCTCCAGTCCTGCCCACGGTCCTGCTTCTTCCATATCTTCTCATCTAGCTTAACAAGACACAAAGCCCCTAAATCTTTTCTTGCTAAATCGGGTGTTTCTTTAAAAGAAAAACATGGCATTGTCACCCTGAGAATTGTAAATGTGGGTGTTGGTAATGCAGAGTCTCCACTAAATCATCTTAACTGAGTTATGTGGAAAATAACATTTAGGTAGGTGGCTATACAATATCCTAAGAAATAGACAAATACAGATTTGAAAGCCTATTTTATGGCAAAAAGATTTAAGCCCAATCTTATACATATTTAAAGATAAATTCAAATGCTTTTGAGTTGAAGTTAGGAATTATCCCCATTAAGGGAAATTGTTATAGTATGAACCTTAAGTTTAGAAAACAGGGTCAGTGTTTGGAAGCAGAAGGTGGTAGAATTCAGAGTAAATTATTGTTCCTTTTTTCAGAGCAAAGGGAATAAACTTTTGGGGCTTTCAATCTAAATAGTTAAATTACTAATATATTATCACTCCCTGAAGTAAATACATCCAGTCTGGATCTTTTTGTACAAAAATCATATCTAAACACTAGATCTCATAGTGTAGGTATTTCGTCTGAAATCCTCTGACCTCTTTTTGCAGCACATTGAATTAGATGGATTGTCTCTATTCTCGTATTAAAATCTACAAATCTTTTTTTTTTTTTTCCCATACTAACTTTTGGGGTGTTTCATTGTTAATAGGCTGTTCAGAAATGTTGACTTTTAAGATATGATGTGAATTGGAGGAAGGGGATATAATATAAATTAAAAAAAAGGCAAGGGGAGAATATTCAAAAAAAAGATGGGAGGTTTTGAGAGCAGAAAACAGAAGGTAGTGAGGAACAGTTCTGTCCTCGCCTATAGAAATACTTACTCTTGTGTGTCTTTATCTTTGCCCATCTTTATGTACTTTGTGAACAAAAATTAGTGCCAAATTTTGTTCATACAGTTCTTAATCATAAACGCTTAGCAGTTAATGCAATTAAAGTAAGCAACTGCGATAATATGGGCACACTCCTGAAAACTATTCTGATGTTAATGTAATGATTAGTTTGTAGTTTTAGATGAAAGACGTCGCAAATTTCTGTCTTTATTCCTCTAATTTTGGTTTAGAAGACTTGCATGACCTGTGTACATGTGGTACATTCTGT
>NW_010581923.1:0-23601 GCF_000705375.1 Tinamus guttatus | reverse complement strand
GCAGGAATCATCAGTATTTCTGGACAAGGCTGTTTGGAGCCGGGATTGAGCGCTGCAATATATCTGTGCTCAAATCCTGCATGAGAAATACTGCAAGTCGTGCACACAGCCTGCTTTGTGCATTCAGATGTTGGGTATCTAGGGGATTTTTTTACAGTTGTGTTCGACTTTCCAGATTAGTGGGTGCTGGAAGCTATTTATTTATATTATTTATTATGTGTATTATTATTATTATTTATTTATATATATATAATTATATATAGGTAAGAAATAATCTAATTAGGCTTAAGCCTGTGTCCAAAACAGAAGCAGGCTCTTTGCAGCTGGCACTAGGAACGTCAGCAGAGCCAGGAACCACATAACCCCTGTGAGGTCCAACGTGCTCTTCACCCTGGTGTTGTAAAAACTGAGGCTTGCAGGAGTCGGTGCCTACGGTAATTGTAAGGGATGACAGATGATGGCAAATACGGGAGGGTAAAGGCTGCAGGGCCCAGTTTTCCCAAAAGATCCATGGAAAAGCGTGTGGTGGCTCTTGCCACTGTGGTCCTGCTCAAGTCCTGTTCTGCTTCATGTGCACAATGAGCTCCCAGCTGCGCCCATGCAGCATTTCCAGCAGTTCCAGCATTTTCAGCGTTTCCAGCGTTTCCAGTGTCTCGGCATGCAGCTGGCAGCGGTGTTTCGGGAGCAGGAGCTGCTGCTGTGTTCCCCTTGCTTCCCCCTCCTATCTCATGTCCCGGGATGAACCGCCACGGCCGCGTCCCCCGCACCGGCCGCTCGTGTCCTCCCGCTCCCGCACGAGGTTTCTGCATTGGTTTGAATTATTAAACAATGCTAAATTATTGAACAACCCTAAAGGTCAGTTATATAATCACAGGCGTTGGGTTTAGCTTCATTTCAGCATAACACTTGAATTCTGAGAATTTGACTGCAGTAGAGCAAGCTCTTTGGAAACTGCCGTGCGAAGCGGTTCCGCTGCTGCTCTTGGACCTGATGTGGTTGCAGAGAACAGTAACGTCCCCTTCCCTACTCGGTTTTGTTTCCTTTTTGTGTGTTTGTTTTTAAATCACTAACTGGAGCAAACGTTTCCCTTGCAGCCCTCCTCGGCCCCTGCCTAACATGAACGACACCATGGTGACCCACACGTCCTCCGGAGCGCCCACTCCCACAAAAAGGTACGTGCACCTCGCAGCACTTACTGCCGGGTTCCCTGGGGTGACAAAGCACACAGCATGGATCTGGGGGCACTACAGCTCTTCTAATATCATTCAGATTCTAAAACAATCCAGATTTCTGACATTTCAAATATTTCAAGTGTGCAGCACTCAGAAGCAATGATTTTCTTTGATGGGAGTCTGCGTTATTCCGTGTCGCTGGTGGAAACCCAAACGGTGCGAAAGAGGGTTTTGTTGCCCTTTCTTTCAGCTTTGCAGGCTGGTTTTGTTGCCCTTGTCGCCAAGCTCTGCAGGCTGTTCCCAGGCAGGGTGGCCTGGCTGCCCGTGTCCATCAGGTGCGTTTTCAATTTGAGCTGAATTTGGACTTCCACCTCCTTCCTTTTATTTATGTGAATTATGGTATAGATGTATGTAAGTCAACATACCAAAAACTAGTCGGATCATGTATTTGCATTTTTTTCTTGTTACGATATGCTGGGGAAAATAAGGTGGTTCACTGGAGACCTTGCTTGTCAAAAGCTGGGTATTAATTAGAGTTCCCTGCAGGGAATGAGAAACTGAACTTAAAAAGATTTTCTTCAGTTTTATTGACAAGGTGTATTAAAGAAACAAGCAAAAGCCCTCGTTTTCAGTCCTTCACACAAAACTATGCAAAGATCCAAAAACCTTCCTGCTTCTTTCCAAGAGAAAACAAGGCAGTTGTACCGCAGGGTCACCTAGAGCACGTGGCACAGGACTGCGTCCAAGCGGGTTTGAAGATCTCCAGAGAAGGAGACTCCACAACCTCTCTGGGCAGCCTGTTCCAGTGCTCTGGCACCCTCACTGGCAAGAAATTTTTCCTTAAGTTCCTGTGGAACTTTTGGTGCTTCAGTTTGTGGCCGTTTCCTCTAGTTCTGTCGGTGGCCACCAGTGAAAAGAGGCCGGCCCCATCCTCCTCACTGCCTCCCTTGAGGTACTTCTAGACACTGCTCAGGTCCCCTCTCAGCCTTCTCTTCTCCAGCTGAACAGGCCCAGCTCCCTCAGCCTCTCCTCATAGGGCAGATGTTCCAGGCCCCTCATCATCCTTGTAGCCTTCATGCCTTGCTGGGCTCAAGCAGTGCTGTCCCCAGCTCTCCTGCAGCTCCCAGCCTCTCGTGCAGGTCTTGGAGGGTGACGTGGCAAAACCGTCGTTCTGCTCCAGCGCCCGGGCAGCAGGGATTAGCTTGGCCACCTACCAACCAGCCAGGTGTTTCTTGTTTCTCTTTAACTCAGTTCTCCCATGGTTCTAATGCAAACTGCACAGTCCAGACTTCAGTTTTGATACCTCGTGTCTGGTACAGAGAGCTTCCCGATGCTCCTGCCATCTCATCGTGCTCTAACCCATCAGTGTTCCAGCTCTTCCCAGCACGTGAGTCATCCCGTGCCGGTCAGCGGGCAGAGCAGCTGCCTGTTTGTCTGCTGGAATAACCAGTATCCATTCATTCTACTGCTTCCTTCCATTCTGAGATTCGTTTCTTCCTAAATGATGTTTATTACATTTTATCAAGGTCAGATCTGATCTAGAAGAAGGGGACGGAGTCAACCTTGAGTTAAGAATGTCAATAAAAAGGTTCTCCATGTTTTTGCTTTGCAAAACACCAGCAGACAGCCTCACGTGAAGGGCACGGCCTGCAAGGAGGACCCTGCAGGGTCATCTCAGGTGGAGGAAGCGAATCCTCCTCCAAGGACAAGCAAAGATATCGACCTTAAAATACACCGTTGTGCTAAGGACTAATGGAATAGCATCTACATGGACAGCTTGCTTTCAGGTTAATTAGCTTATGAAGAATATTGTTTATGACAAGACTTCTGCATCAGCAGGGGTTTTGGAGATACGAGCGTTTCATGCTTACACAGATCAAGGCTAGAGCCAACAGGACCCTATCCCAAGCAGTGACAAGTAGCAAGATGTCTAGTAAGGTCATAAACAGGAAGTCATTCCCAGAGCTCTTGGTTTGCTTCCCATCTTGCAGGGATCATTAGTTCACTTCCAGAGCCGCAGGATATGTAGAAAGCACCGGTTCATAATTCCAGCATCCACAGCAGTAGGGAATTCTGCAATTCAGGTGTGAGTTGTGTGAGAAAACCCTTCCTTTTTTCTTTTAAAATTCACGAGTTGACCTACTTTCTGCTGCTGAAGATTGTGTAGGTTTATCCCACCACTTTCCAGCTTGAGCATCTTAGTCTACTTAATCTTTCCCTGTGACTCAGATCACGCTTGTCCTTTCAGTACCTCTTCTTCTAGCATTGCTTTTTGATAGGAGATAACCAGGACTGCATCCCATAGTCAAATCTGAGCTCTCTTTGGTGCTCCAATCCCATGTTCTTCAGTCTGTGCAGATAGCAAGGGTGCTCAAACCTCTCACAAGCAGAGCCAGATCCAGAGACACAACTAAAGGAATCTCCTGTCTTCTCCGATGGCGTTGGTGTGGATCTCTGGGCATGGGTGTGGATCAATGGATTTGGGCTGAAGAATCCCAGAAATACTGTGTATAAAAATCACTGTGATGAAGGAAAACATAAATAACTATTCAACAATTATTGTGATTCATAATTCACTACTCCCAAGATTAATATTTTGCCTTGAAAGGATCAGTAGCAGGGCTCTTTGGCTTAGAATATTTTTTATTCCTAAAGAAGCGCAGTCTCTATTGCAGTCCGTTGTCCAATACGAGATGAAGTAGACCTAGGATGCTTCAGAAATAAAGACCTGAAGAAGTCTGACCTGTTTGGACCTGTGGCTTGTTCACCTGCCTCTGTGCACCCGGAAATTTTGAGCTACCAAGACTTACCCTAAAAATTCCTTGTGAGAGTTGGTAGCTCCTCGTTGAGTTGGTAACTCCTCATTGAGTTGGTAGCTCCTCGTTGAGTTGGTAGCTCCTCGTTGAGTTGGTACCTCCTCGTTGAGTTGGTAGCTCCTCGTTGAGTTGGTACCTCCTCGTTGAGTTGGTAACTCCTCGTTGAGTTGGTAGCTCCTCATTGAGTTGGTAGCTCCTCGTTGAGTTGGTAGCTCCTCGTTGAGTTGGTAACTCCTCGTTGAGTTGGTAGCTCCTCATTGAGTTGGTAGCTCCTCGTTGAGTTGGTATCTCCAATGGCTGTTGGTCGTGTCCTGCGTCCACGACTTGCCTTCTCTGAGAGGCAGGACACGTGCAGGAGGGTGGGAGCCCCAGGGACAGGCCAGAACCCGTCTTTAGAAGGCCAGAAATAACCTTGACTTCAGACAAGAGCTTCTGTCGGGCACCCCTGGCACTTTGGAGGGTTTTGTCACCCCTTAGTCAAACAAAGAGGTTTGTTTTGCAGGATTACAAAGGTATTTAAAAGAGGGCTACAGAAATACCTGAGAGCTGGAAACGTGATGCTAAAGGAGCTTTATCTGGTAGGTTTATCTAGAGAGAAAGGAAATCTAGAGTGTCCATGTAGTGTGTTAAGGAAGGCAGGGATGTGATGTGATCCCTGGATTACAAGTATTTATGTATGGAAGTCCAGTACCAGGGGCTTTTTTAGGCTTGCATAGGAGGGCATTTGCAAATCCCCTGGCTGTGTAACCCCTGTGTATAGGCAGTCTAGCTAGATGCTTATAGAGTCTGTGGGTTTAGCAGCAAGCACAAAAGCTGAAGCACTGGGGTTTGCCTCTGCTCCCAGAGGCCTGGGTCTGAAATGAGCTGTGTGCCCGTCCCCACATGCTCTAGTGTCCAAATATGTTGAGGCTTCTTTACCGCATTGATGGAGCCACCGAGTGTGTTAAAGCATTCCCGATTCCTGGATGATCCGGTTTGGCCTGTGTTCCTTTGTGCCCCGTTCTCATCACCCTGGAGGATGAAGAGCTGTCAGTCCTCAGCAAGGCCAGCAGCTCAGGCAGGAGCATGGGCTGCTTCCTCCCCTTGGAAACTCCCCTGCGTTTCTGCTTCCTCTGCCTCCAGTGGAGGGTTTTTGGTTTGCTTTGCTTTCTTTCCCCCAAAGATGGAGCAAATCCGAGTCAATTTATATGAGGGCAAAGATGGAAAGATGAATACAGTTACGTGCTTTTATTAGGAAAGGAAAACTACTTCTGTGTTTTTTATAACATTCACATATAATTACAAAGTTTGTTTATGAGGCTTCCTGTAAGTAGAGCTAGCCCTGTTTCTCAGTGCAGGTCTGTGCTAATTAGTGCATAGAGTTTCCCATTTTTTTTTCCTTTTCTAGAGGCAGGAGCTTCCTGCAGCCTGTGAGATGCTGGGGGCGGAATGGGGCCAGGAAGGTTTTTGGAGGTTCCTCAGGCTGCAGCCTCGCTGCGCTCCTGGCTTGGGGCTTTCCGTATGTCCCAGTAGTTAACGTCTCAACTTTGATATTTTTGTATCTTTGGAAAGGTGCATTTTGGAACAGGAAAAACCTGTGGATTCAGTGGGGCCGTTTGCATTTGCTGGGACCCTACCGGGAGCAGGAGACAAATGTTCCTGGTGCCTGCGGGGACATTGGGAAAGGGAGGTCCTTAATGACACCCTGCCTGTACAACCTGTCCTTGCTTTTGTACCGAGGATACAGCAACACTCAGAACTTCTCTGATTTCTACAGCCAAGGAGCCTTTTTAAATAAATGGAGAGGATTTTGTCTCTTATGTAGGCCAAACCTGTTAAATATATTATTTGTTTTTGCTAATTTATTTAAAAATGACTTCACGAATAGACTTGTTTTTCTTCCTGCTGCAAGTAATGTGCATTATCCTTTTCTTTCCCTCAATTCTGTTCCGGAAGATCACCAGTCCTCGAATGGGTTAATGATTAATGGTTAATTTATAATTCTCTTTGAGCACCTCCTACGTCACTTGTTTTCGCAGCAGCTGTGGTCAGTCCCTGGGCTCTGCGGCCACTTTTACATTGCAGGTCCAAGTTTGAAATTAAAGTCGTGTTAAGAAGCCGGCAGAAATGCGTGTCCAGGGAGACAAAAGTCTCCCATAGCCCAAGACGCTTAGAGATGCTTTAACCAGGCCTGTAAAAGCCGTCACTGTATTTGCTACCTATAATACAGCAAAATGCTGTGTTAATTTTCCTGATTTCTACAGCCAAGGAGCCTGGAGGTTCTATGCACCTGCATTTGGTCCAATTTATGGTGTTTTTCCAGCCTCCAAGGGGACCATTTGCACCTTGGAAGCTCCGGAGCGGCCGCAGCGCCCGCGCGTGCCCTTTCCCTCCGCCGTCATTCCCGCGTCCACGTTCACCTCTCTGACGTTTCCTCCCAGCAGCCGCCCGCCGCGGGGTTCCTGTCCCTTGTGCCGCGTGTCCGCGACGCAGGTGGGACGTTCGTTTGTCGCCCGTTGTCCCTTAGAGCCCTGTGGCGTTTAGAGCCCGTGCCGTAGCCGTAGAGCCCCCCGTGTCGGCCACGAGGCCTTTGCAGCCCCTGGTCGCAGCCCGTCCCATCCCACCGTGCTGGGTACCACCTCCATAACACCCAAATGGGCCTTTTCTGGGAAAAGGGGGAAAATATCTTTTATTTTAGACCTAAGGGAGGTGCTGGCCCGGGTGTAGCTTTGTGCAGTGGGGATGGTTTGGCAGTGCTTTGCAGCAGGGTGCAAAGAGGAACAGCAAGAAGGAAGGAGGGACGAGGAGCAGGGTCAGCACCATGGCTCTAACAGCCAACAGTCACAAACAGAGCCCCTGGGTGTTCAAGTACTTGTTTTTACTACTTTAAATAGCAGGAGGTCTCTCCCCATCACATTGCAGGGGTTCTTCCAAGTGGAGAAACCTTCCCCTATCCAGCAGCCAGGGCCGACCGTGCAATTCCGTGGGGATTCGCAAGGCTGTGGGCTGTTCATAGAATCATAGAATCATAGAATGCTTAGGGTGGGAAGGGACCTCTAGAGATCATCTAGTCCAACCCCACTGTTGTACTGGGGGTGTTGAGGGATCTCTTGCTTGAAAATTCTGCACTTTAAAACAGATTGTCTGTTTTACTTGGCTTTCCTTTTAGATTTTCTTTTAATCAAAATTAATTTAAGAATGAAAAGCTCCATTTAAATGCCCTAATAATTAGTTAAGTGGCTTTAAGACTATCAAGCCAATCATTCCTTGAATAGGACTGGGCTGCTGCCACCTCGGGTGGCCGAGCCAGGAGGCCTCCAGGGTCCGTCCGTCCTAGGAAGGGTCGCACAACTTTCGCATCACCTGGAAGGAGAGGTTGTTCTTCAGCACGTGCCTCCAGTCCCGGTGTTGGCTCCTCTCTACCCATGCTGGGTAGAAGCCAACTGGCCTTTTAAGCTCCAAAATCTGCAAACGTTGCGGTGAAATTGAGGATGAGGGGGAGGCCTGGACCAGGCGAGCTGCTTTCCACGGCGCCTCCGGCCTCCTCCTCCTCGCAGGGGAGGCAGCACGGAGGGTTCCTCTCGCTCCGCTCCGTTTTGCTTTGTTTTTATGACTACCTGCCTGGGAGCAGAAACTGCATTGTGCCACAGAACGCTCTGGTGCTCACAAGGTGGTGGCAAGGGCAGAATCACTCAAAACAACCAGAATTCCTCCCAGATCGGCAGCGTGCCCTAAGCCAACTCCTCAAGGCAGCGTTCCCAGCGGAGCGGCGCGGCGAGTTCTTCGTGTGACAAGACTCACGCAGATGAAGAGCAGGAGGACGAGGGGCCGGCGCGGCGTCCCGAGCAGCCATCGCTGCCGCTTTGCAAAGGGCTGGTTTTGCTGGGGTCCGTGTCCAGGGGGTCGGCGGCTGGACCCCGAGGGGGACGCGGCCGCGCGGAGGGGACGGCGGCAGCGGGAAGCGCTCGGGCTCCCAGGTCCTTTGCACTATACCGTGGGACGGTCTCGTGCTCCCCGGGGCGCCCGCTGCTGCGTGAGGCCGGCACCGACCGGGAATTTGCTGCCAGGTGCCAGCTGCACCTGGATATTCCCGTTTTGCCGCTTTCCGTGGCGTTTTGCCCCTTTCTGCAGCGTGGGGACGAAATGGGGCCTGTCCAAGAGCAGTGCTCGGACCCGCGTTAAACCAACGCCGCTTCCTTCCCGTGCCGGGAGCGCCGGGCGTCCCGAGCGCCGCGTTCGCTGCGAGCTCCGAGGGCGGTCGCTCCTGCTGGGCTCTTTCCTTGCCTTTTTCCCCGCAGGAAGCTGTGCAAGGAGCTCTCCCGAGGCGGCAGCCGGGCGCCCGGCTCCTCGCGCCGCTGTCTGCTCCCAACCCCAGCCTTGCAAAGGCTGCTCTCTGCCCGCAGGGCTCGACACGGGTAATTCCCTTTTGCTTCTTTATTATCAGGTCTCCGTGTGCTGCTGGCAGGCGGCCCGGACGTGCCGCTGCACATAGCAGAGGGGGAATGGGCTCCTGTGCCTAAAAAATGCGAATTCTGTGCTCGGAGCAGCCCCGCATTGATGCTCAGAGCAATAGGTGCCGTGTTTCCAGAGGCTTCCCGGGCAAATGCTTGCGGGACATGGGTGGGGAAGGAATTACCTGCAGCTCCTGGCCTGCCAGAGCTGCTTGAACACCTGGTAGAGAAATGAAAAATGGGATTTCCTGTGCATTTGTTTGCAATTTGTTTGGCCAATTTGGGTGCGCTCATCTCTGTTTTTGCAAAAAAAATCAAAAGCACAGCAGCTTTGTATTTATGGGTCCTTAAAACAGAGAGCCACCGTGTCATTGAACAGACGGTCAGCCTTTTTCTTGGCATTCTCACTTGTCCCTGAAACATGTGCATCATTACATGTTGCTAACTTGCTTGGTGCTGAAGCCTGCCATGCAGACTCATGTGATTCAGGTGCCTTCTGTATTGCTGATAGTGATTTGCATTTCTGGTACCTGTGTACTTGAGCAAATCAGCTCAGTGACTTGCAGGATTTAGGAATCAGTCAGCAGTACTCACTGTCTGGTGTTTCAGTTTTGAAAAAAATATACCCAAATTGGTGAACAAATAACACAGGGTGATGAGAGTATATGAATTAATAACTTGTCTTCTTGGTCGTGTCAAACTTCCCTTTTCCATAATTCTCTGACTTCTGAAAGAATGGAAGAGCAAAGTTGGTGTGTTCTCTTTAGTTTCTGCAAACCTCTGCAAGATTACTTTTTAGATCTACTGCTTATAATTGCCACCTCGCGGGAGGGGGCTCCCCGGGGCTGCCCCACGCTGCTCTTTTTGCTCTTTGCTGCTGCTGCTTTCGCTGCGTTTCAGAATCCCTCTCTCAAACTGATGAGCATCCCCGCAGACCCAGGTGGATATTTTTTCTCTCGGGATTAACCCATTTCACCCACAGGAACCTCTCCGATTTTTTCCCACCTGGTTTTTTGCTCTCACTACAGGCTCTTCCCGTTAGTTCTCGCACCGGCCTCATCCCATAACTCTAATTGCTCCTCTTCCTCCTCTCTCCTCCCTCTCTGCCCCGGATGCGCCCAGGGACGGGTCTCTCTTTCCCCAGGCCGAGCAAGCGCCAGACCCGCAGCCGCGACCTGCATGGAGCGACCGCTGCCGTCGGCGCCTTCCTGACAGCGCTGGAGCCTTGGCACCTCTCCGCTCTCTTTTCCAGCCTTAGCCCTCGTGCTCTCCTGCGATTCCGCCTGTCGCAGATGTGACCGTGCGCGAGGCCGAAGCGCCCGGGGCGGCTCTGCGGTTGTCCCCGTTCAGCCTGAACAAATGCGGAGTCAGGGCTGGAAAGGAAGAGGCGAGTTAGGGACTGTCCCCGTGCCAAGGAGCCAGGCAGGGGTGGAAGGAGCTCGTGGTGCCCGGTCGGCACAGAGGCCGCTGCTCCCCGTTCCCGGTGAAGTCTGTGCAACACCGGGAGCTTTTTAGTCTCTTTTTGCCCCCAAAAGCTCTCCCACGTGTCGTGTGCTCGGGGAAGCAGAGCGCCCGCAATGCGTCGCAGTGTCCGAGACGGCAGCGGTGAACTCGCTGCCTTGGGCTCTTCCTCCCTTCCTGCCCAGGGTTTTTCACCCCTTCCAGCCGAGCTCCAAGAGCCTCCTGCTCTGCCTCCCTGGGCTGAGAAGCGAAGCCAGATATTCTGGAGCGCCCTGGAAGCTCCAGCCACTGCTCTCCTGGAAGGAATGATTGGGAAAGGGTGTCTTTGGCCTACGGGACACGTCAGGGAAAGAACCAGGTCCCTGAGGTTTCTCATCCTGTTCAGAGTTATTTAATTCACTGACGTCTTTCAGCTAAGCCTGTCCAGGCTGCTAAAGGTGACATTTAGTAAACAGAAATCAGCAGCCTGGATGCATTTCTACAGCACTGCAGTTTCCTTTTCCCCTTTCCCACTACCCTGTTACAGGGAATTCCAAGCCGACGTGCTCAAAGGCCGACATTCCCGGCCCGGCTCCGAGCGAGGCCGAAGGCTGCGGCGCCCGCGTTTAGGGGGATCCTCCTGTTTTGGAGTGTCTGCACGGGCATCAGCCGACGCATAGGAGGCTGGATCTCACCATAAACACACAAAATAGCTTTAAAAGCAAACGCGAAATAATGTTTTTATTGCAGAATTGACAGCCTTTCTTCAAGGAAGGATGAATTTGTTTGTGGTTGTTTCCTAACGCGCTCAGGTACGAAGGGATCAGAGTTCCGGCAGCTGAAGGAGGTATTAGGAGATACCAGGTTATAAAAGGGTGTACAAGGAATGGGGCACTCCTCATTCCTGTAAAAGCAGGAAAAACTTGAACAGACAAAATCAGAGAGGAAGCCTAAAGGGAAGCAGCATGAAATTCAGAAATTGAGAGGGTAGAGGCTGTTTTGTACCAAAAAAAAATAACATCATTCTGAAAATGGCCTGGCATGTGGGCTTGCAGCAAGGCCATGAGGCCTCTTCCAAACTCTGTCCTTCTGCCTTCCCCCGTCTTCCCGCTGCTTTTCTCACCTCTCACCCTCCTTGCTCTGCTCCGCTTGGGACCTGCAGGCAGCTTCACGTCCCCACGTTTTGGGATGTTTTGGGCCCCGGGTGGGCCGAGTGTGGAGACACATCAACGCGACCCGGTGTGTGGGAACCGCGTCCCGGGCTGTGGGAGCTGCAGGCTCCGTCCCTTAAATCCTGCCCAAGGTTCGGGCCGTGCCAGACCCCAGCGACCGCCCGAGGCTTCCCCGAGCTGGGAAGTGCAGCCCTGTAAAGTAATCACGAAACCCCCGTTTCTGTGTGAATGCAGCAAATGCAACACGAAGCGGGTCCGGGTAGGGCCCGCAGCGCTCGGGAAGGGCAGGGACCAGGGGAAGGAGGGATGCGGTCGTCCCGTCTCGCGCGTCCCCGCCGCGTCCCGGCTCTTCCCGCCCGCGCTGCTGACGCTCTCCGTCCCTGTCCCCGCAGCGTCCTGGACAGCCCGAGCCGGCTGGACGAGGAGCACCGGCTGATCGCCCGCTACGCCATCCTGGGCTGCATTAAGAAGAGCATCTCTAGCAGGTCGAGGGAGGTGATCCTGCCCCTCTACTCAGCCCTGGTGAGGCCACATCTGGAGTATTGTGTCCAGTTCTGGACCCCACGGGACAAGAGGGATGTGGAGCTGCTGGAGAGAGTCCAGCGCAGGGCTACAAGGATGATCAGGGGCCTGGAACATCTGCCCTGTGAGGAAAGACTGAGAGAGCTGGGCCTGTTCAGGTGGAGAAGAGAAGGCTGAGAGGGGACCTGAGCAGTGTCTAGAAGTACCTCAAGGGAGGCAGTGAGGAGGATGGGGCGGCCTCTTTGCACTGGTGGCCACTGATAGGACTAGAGGAAATGGCCAGAAACTGAAACACCAAAAGTTCCACAGGAACTTAAGGAAAAATTTCTTGCCAGTGAGGGTGCCAGAGCACTGGAACAGGCTGCCCAGAGAGGTTGTGGAGTCTCCTTCTCTGGAGATCTTCAAACCCGCTTGGACGCAGTCCTGTGCCACGTGCTCTAGGTGACCCTGCGTGTGCAGGGGTTGGACTGGGTGATCCCTAGAGGTCCCTTCCAACCTTCAGCATTCTATGATTCTATGATTCTATGACCTTCGCTTTTGAGATAAGAAAACACAAAAGCCACCGGCTTTAGAGGGGTAAAAATATACACAGCTTCAACAGAGGATTGTCACAGGACATCAGGACAACATTGGAATTCAATAAAATTATTTCTGTCTGAATGGATAGGGGGCATATATATAAAAATATGCAAGTGTGTAAATATGTAAATACTTTGCTGCTTTCTCCTTACAAAAGGAGAGCTGTGTTGGCAGCGGCACCCTTCCGCGCGTGCCGAGCAGCAGGGGATCTGCCTGGGTTTCGGCCACCTTTCCACCCCGTTTCCTCTGGCCCCTGCTGCTCCGCGATGTCGCTGCTGCAGGAAGTGTCACGTTAAAGACATGGATGTTGTTTCAGATACAGCCTCGTCCTCAGCAAAGGCCCCGGGCGAGCAGCGATCTCCCCCACACATCTTACTGTTTATTTTCCTTGCCATGTTTTAGCCTGGCGAGAGGAGTCTCTCCGCCGCTGTTCCCATTCATTCCCATTCATTCCTGGCCTTTCCAGCGGGACGGGCTCCTGCCCTTCCATCAGCTCCTCCACCGTGTGCTCAGCTACTCTATGACTTTGCAATGGGAATGTGGCTGGATATTTTCCTGTTCAAAAATTTAGTAGGAATTGTGCTTTTAGCACGTCAACCACCAGTTGTGGCATTTCTGAAGTTACCCTGTTCACTAGAACCATGTTGACTTAATGACGCTTTGCCCTACAAATACTCTTGTTTTAAATGAAGAAAGGGAGTTTTAGTGCAGCCCTTATACGGATTTATAGTTGTTGAAACGCTAAATTGCTGAATTAGTTCCAGCCCGGAAAAGGATGGAGAGAGTCCCACGCAGGACCGGAGTTTGGTGTAGTTGGGATGCGAATAAAAGAGCCTTTAGAGTTTGTCAAGACCCTTTGAAGCTGCTGCTTTCTTTAAATCCAGTGAGATGCACCCTAAGGTAGATATCGAAGTACCCCAGGGACTGAAACGTGCTGGACAAGGAAAGCTTGAAGAGCAAGAAGAGCTTGAGTGTGTCTTCATCGCAACACGCTTGGTAGTGAGGAATTCACTGGGCAAAAATTACTAATCAGCAAAAAAATGCTCAAAAACAGAGCTGTTTTCTATAACCCGAGGGAACCAGAGCCTTGGACCCCTTCCAAATGCTCTGCTTTATGGCAGGTTCTGACTGTTTCTTGCCGGTGGGAGATACCCCTTCCTTAGCCAACACACCGTATTAGTAGTGTCCAGATTGGCCTTTGCAACTGCGAGTGGAGTCGGGATGTGGAACATCAAATGAGAGCCCCGGCGCTGGCATCCGCAGCATCCATGTCCTGGGGCACCAGAGGAGACACGTGCAGGGGACAGTCTGTGCATCAAGGGCAACACACGAGGGTTAAAGATATTGCAGGAAAAGAGAAGAACTTGTTCTGATTACCAGTATGCGGTGAGGAAACAGCTATTTCCTATCAAACAAACAGCCTCGTTTTGGTAAAGGCAGGGGAGCAAAAAGGGCTTCGTGTATCCCCACACCCTCATCCACCTTCACACACAATATTTGCTAAAGTCACAGCATCCTCCCTCTGCCGATTTCCTTGGCCGTAGATCATCCTGCATACGGGGAGGAAGGGCTCTTTTTGCTTCTAAGAAAAACACGAGCACCTAATAAATATAAGATAACACTCAGCTATGAAGAAGGAGGCAGATTCTAGGACAGTTTTCCTCGAAGGGGAAGGGTGTTTGGATTCGGGTGAAATCGGGTAATGCGACTCTTGCCCACGTTGCTCTGTTTTGGAGGCTGTGGTTGCTCCTCTTCCCTCGGCAGCGAGTGGTGCTAACCGCCTTTCATCATCTCATCTCGGTGAAGCTGCACATATGGCCCAGATATTTCCTTCATGTATTTGTGTGTTTTTTTTCTTTTGGACATTTCTTTTATAAATATTTTTAATATAAACAAAGAGCTAGGCCTGTTTTTTTGCTGCACATGTGTGCAGGATAAAGCTGTGAATATGCTCACGATATTCAGCGTGGCTCAGCAGGTAGGGAGCAGAAACTGAAGCTTTCTAGGGACTGACTTAGAGTATTAAATCTTGGAGGACGCAAATCGTGTTCATACCTTCCAGTAAGATGGGGTACAAGCTTAAGGGACTGGGAAATTACTTGTTTTGCATTTTTTTTCCCTATGTGCTGAGATTTGAGGACTCCCATATGATAGTATGCAAATCCTCAGGTGAAGTCATAGATTTAGGAGAACAGCATTTGCCATCACAGTCCAGTCCCACACACCCAAAACTCCTCCCAAGACCACAAGAACTCGGTAGCCCATCTATATGTTTTTATCCTAATAGTTGTACTAAGGAGATGCATTTGAGATACTCACACGCACAGAATGCAACACAGTGCTCATACATGAATTTAATTTGAACCGTTTAGGTTATTCTTGAGCAGTGATGAATCAAGGAGCCACGAGGACGGGCTGCACCGTGAGCAGCAGAGCAGCGATGAGGGATTTGCAGTTACAAAGATGACTGTTCCCATCCATGATCAAAAGCAAATGCAAGTGCACAGCTCCCATCTCAGATATGCATTTGTAGGTAAAATGTTAAATGTTGTCCAGCTGCTGCACAATTCGGGCTGCTTAAAACCACCAGAGCCGGGGCAGTTGGAGAAAGAATGGGCTGCAATAGGTGCAATGGTTGGGCTAGTGGGAAGGGCACCCAGAAATGGAAGCTAAATATAAAAACTTCATCAAAAAGAGCGATGGAAAAGAGACCTTTAGTTCTCAGCTCGTCTCATTCTTCGTTGCTGAGGATGTGTTGCTCAGATATTTTCATTAGTTTCTATGAAATGCTGTTTTCTCCTGCCTGTCTTCAGAGGTTTATGAAGCAATCTGAAAGAAGACCAATGACGAGAATGTTAAAAGACATTAAAAAAAAGAAAAAGGAAGATTGGAAGAGGTATCCTAATCATATAGCTTGGAAAGTGTTGGGGACAGAAAGGTGTCTGGAGATCAGATTTTTTTGGTTTTAAAGAATATAGGAAGAAATGGTTTGATTCAAACCAGAAGAGAGGGGAGGTTATTAATTCAGTTAGCTGTATTTATCGAGCCCGAAGACGGAGAAGATTTCTAATATCCTTGGATTTGATAGAAACAGGAGTTACTGAGCATTGTGAGGATGTGTTTTGAAACTGTGGTCGTGCGCCCTGTTTTTTCCAAAGTCATAGATGGGTCCTGGAGCTGGGAGCGTGCCCGGTGCCCGCTGCGTAGCGACCATCAAGGACTTGCCTTGGTCTTCATAGCGTCGGGGCCGAGCACCGGAGAGGCCGTCCAGGACCCACGTGCAGGCGCTTCCCACCGCAGGTCACACCAGCTCTACCACCACTGGGCCAATGCTCACCAAGGATTTTCTTTAAAAAGAGCAGTGGATGGAGTTCAGCACGGTTGTACATTGTGTTGTCCTCCCTCACGTGCTGCTTCTCTTCATTCTTTCAGTCCTCACTCGTCCTGTTTTATAGATCTCTGATCTTTCTTGTTCACACACGTCAGAAGTTCATCTGGGACTTGCCTTAAGCATGTGCCTTAATAGAATTGCACCCTCATCTTTATTGGTTCTGTTTTGTTTTTACAGAACATTTCTTCAGCTTGACAAGTAGGTTTGTAGTTGAGAATTGTCTTCCAAAGCACTGGACGCTCAACACATGTGACAGAGTCTGCAGAATTAAGAAGGAAATTCCTTATTCTGTCATCACTGTTCTTGATGAAAGTATTGAAATCCAGACGAAGTCCAAATCCAAGGGGAAAGCTGTCCAAGTCCACCGAACTAGTAATAATTGTGTTTTGGGGGTGGCTTTCGAGCCAGCTCTGCAGCCCCCTCCAGGTGTTTCCTCCAGGCCGCTGGTCCAGCCCGGTCCAGGACTGTCAGGAGGCGATGGCCAAAGCAAGAGCAGATCATGTTAATAGCTTCTCTCCTACCCAGACTTCTTTTACTTTTTGTTACAGATGGAAGGTAGATCACTTGGGCATGGTTTGCCTGTCTCCGTGTGGGCTGTTACTTCTCAGTACTCACAAGTGGTTTTATTTTGGGTTTATCCCCAAGAACTGCCAGTTGCTCTATAGTTGTGGGCACCTTCCAACGTTGTTCCTCAGTGTAAACTTCAGGGATACCCCAAGGCAGCCTCTGGGACGTTACCTGAGGAAGCAGGGTTTAAATGCGAGCACAAGAGCTTTGAGGGCATCTCAGACAAGCTTAAGAACCAGAGCTAAATGCTCTGCTGGGTTTCATCATGCCCACTCCCCTTGAAACATTTTCCTCAATCTCTCCCTTTTTTTAGCTGTGTTTTTACCCCAAAACTCTGTGCTCTGGACAGATGACTCTCTTCTTTAATGCTAAACCATCGTTGGGTTTTTTCTTAAATTCCCGTTGGTCCAGGAGCGCTATTTGGGCCAGCAGCATTGTGTATGAGCTGGCCACGGTTGGACGTGCTGGGAGTCTTGGCTTGCAGACCTGCTCCTGTCCGCACGGCTCATCCCGAGCGCTCCGGCCCCGCAACGGGACAGCTGTGTCCAACCCCCCTGCTGCAGCTGCTTCGCGGCTCGTCGGGATTCCCAATCCGCGCTGGGCAGGGCTGCAGAGAGCGCTCGCCCTGAGCCAAAGTTCTTCTGGGACCACACTAAAAACTTAATAATATGGTGATCAAATTCCAGGGCCTCTGCGTGGTGCTTTTTAATTCCATAGGCGTAAACGCCGGCGTTGGAAACCTTCAGGCTGGCCGTCAGGTACCTTGTGCATGTAAGAACCTTACAAGGGTTAGATGTTGGTGGAGAACGGGCAGCCTGGATTCTCTTCTGAGATAGTCTATCCCTGAGGGGAAAAGAGACTCCAGAGCAGTGGAGTCTTTATGTGCTTCAGTACCCGATGGTGGTGGTAAAGGAGATGACACCAGACTCTTCACAGTGGCACCCAGTGCAAGGACAGAGGCAACGAGCACAAGCTGAAACATGTGGAATCCGATGGAAACGTAAGGAAAAGCTGTTTTACTGTGAGGATGGTCCAACACCGGCAGAGGTTGCCTGGGGGCGTTTTGGCATCTCCATCCTTGGAGACCCAACTGGGCACAGCCCTGAGGTACCTGCTCTAGTTGACCTGCTTGAGCAGGTCCCTTCCAGCCTCAACCCGGCTGCTTCTGAGACACTGGAATCAAGTAACTTTATCAAAGGTCAGAGGCAGTAGAACAAATAAAATCCTGGATTGTCATCCTGAATCCTCTCAGGGCAGTGATGTTTGCAAGTGAGCAGCAGAGGGATGTTCCTCCTCTTGGGGACAGAGTGCAATAGGATCCTGAAGAGCCTAAAGGAGCTGGAAGTCACCAAAATGCACAAAAAAAAATGTTTTTTTTGGAAAAGGACCCTACAGCCCTTGCCACGAGCGGGCTGATCAAGCCCTTGCTGTTCATCTGGGACCTGCTGACCTTTTCCAGCATCTTAAGATTCCACTGGAAAAATGCATTGAACCAGCAAAAAATCCGATGCGATCCTTACGTCTGTGTGTTTTTTGGCTCCTTGTCCTGCGGCCCAGCTGCCAGCAGGTTCTCCCCAAACAAGAGCCTCTTGTTCAATTACCCGGCGCTTTTGTCAGCGGTGCCCGCGACTGCTGCTGAGAAGGAAGCCAAAACACAAGGGCCACGGAGGTCAGGATTCACTGGGAAAATGCATGTGTTCAGCAACCTCCTTTCAGCGGGAGCTTATTAATTTAGGGGGCTGAGAAGGGTTGAATTTTCCAGGGGCAGTGACCATGTTTAAATTTAATGTCTATCAACAATCCTGTCGGTTTGAATGAAAAATTAAGTACATGCCTCTTTTGTGGCCTTTGGCTTACTGTGCATGTCAAGCAATTGCCTGGAGTCTTGATGCCCATTTAGCTGGGACCAAATCACAGGAACCGAACGAGCTGGAAGGCTTCCCTGAGCCCTGGGATCACTGCGGAACTGATGGATTAGAAAAAGAGAAGGAATGGGATCTACAGAAAGCACAAGAAGTTGGTACCAGCTTCCTGTGGAAGCTGTTGGATGGCCTTTTGGTTAAGATAAGCCAGCACCTTTTTTCTGAAGGTCTTGGAAATGGCAAGCAAAGCTCTTCAGGCTGATGGTCATGGTGATGGTCTTGGGTCATGACTGGTGCTGCGGTGGCTGGGATGATGAAGGAACAGGTCTTTATGGATAGTGCGGATAGCTTTGGCCTTGAGGAATGCTTGGATGTGGCCAAGATGTCCCGAGCAGGGGGGCTGCGGAGGCAGGTGCCCCTTTGAGCAGCAGCCCACACTGCAGCGGGTCAAACACGCTGTAGATCCGCACGGAGATGCACCTCGGAATCCACCTCTGCACAGTTACTGTAACTCATTGGCCATGTCGTGCCATGGGGTTTAGCAGGCACGGGACTGTGCTAAACTGACATTGCCCATGAGGCAGCAGTGCCCTCGTGGCCAAGAAGGCCAATGGGATCCTGGGGTGCGTTAAGGAGAGCGTCTCCAGCAGGTCGAGGGAGGGGATCCTGCCCCTCTACTCAGCCCTGGTGAGGCCACATCTGGAGTATTGTGTCCAGTTCTGGGCTCCACAGGACAAGAGGGATGTGGAGCTGCTGGAGAGAGTCCAGCGCAGGGCTACAAGGATGATCAGGGGCCTGGAACATCTGCCCTACAAGGAGAGACTGAGGGAGCTGGGCCTGTTCAGCTGGAGAAGAGAAGGCTGAGAGGGGACCTGACCAGTGTCTATTAGTACCTCAAGGGAGGCAGTGAGGAGGATGGTGCTGGCCTCTTTTCACTGGTGGCCACCGACAGAACGAGAGGTAATTGCCGGAAACTGAAGCACCAAAAGTTCCACAGGAACTTAAGGAAAAATTTCTTCCCAGTGAGGGTGCCAGAGCCCTGGAACAGGCTGCCCAGAGAGGTTGTGGAGTCTCCTTCTCTGGAGATCTTCAAACCCGCTTGGACGCAGTCCTGTGCCACGTGCTCTAGGTGACCCTGCGTGTGCAGGGGTTGGACTGGGTGATCCCTAGAGGTCCCTTCCAACCTTCAGCACTCTGTGAATCTGTGACTGGGCCCATGCAAGGTCAGCGGGAACAGCCTGTGCTCAATTCTCCTCTCTTCCCACCAGCCTCGCGCACCAGCAGACCTGGGCTTCAACTTCGACGCCAACAAACAGCAAAGGCAGCTGATAGCAGAGCTGGAAAACAAAAACAGGTAAAGGGCGAGCTCGGATCGGGGGCCTTCCATGAATGTTTGAGGAGGGAAAAGATTGTCGCAGTACTCCTTTTTTTGGAACCTTTTGCATCATGTTAACCGGCTCTTCCTAGCTCTTGCGTCGGGTTCCTGAGCACTTTGCCCGCTCCTCATGTGGCTGCTCTGCCCTTATGTCCCCTGGGAGGGTTTGTGACCAGCCTGGGTGTACCCAGAGAGCTGCCCTGACCGTGGACATCCGTGCCCACCTCCGGGTCCCTGCGCTCCCATTGCAGAGACCATCCGGAGATCAGTGATCCCGGTGCCAGCAGAAGGGCAAATGAATGCTAAAAATGTAAATTTGGGGTCCATTTAAAGCTGTCTTCGCGCCTGTAAGGCAGGAAAGGCTTTGAAGAGCCATTGCCAGCACGTGGCACAGAGGGGGTCTCACAGTTCTCATCACTTAAGTAATGCATTTTCTATGTGTGTAATGGTACCTGGTGGGGCGCCCTGGCTTGCCGCGCTCGGGCTGTACCCGGACAACCCTGGCCGTTCCATCCCGGAGCAGCCGGGAAGCGCCCTTGGAGGCTGGGAACGCTCTGCCGAGAGCGGTGCCAGCGCTGACCCTTCCCTCTCTCCTCTCCCGCGGGAATGTCGCAGGGAGATCCTGCAGGAGATCCAGCGGCTGCGGCTGGAGCACGAGCAGGCGTCGCAGCCCACCCCGGAGAAGGCCCAGCAGAACCCCACGCTCCTGGCCGAGCTGCGGCTCCTACGGTAACGGCAGGACCCTGCTCGCGTGCGCGGCCCCCCGGCCCTCGCTTTGGTGCCCTTGAAACGCGCTCGCTGCTCGTCGCGGTTGCTGGGTAGAATTTAGGCTGTGAAAGCGTGAGGTCCTGGTGGATCATTACCTAGAGGTAATGGCCACAAACTGAAGCACCAAAAGTTCCATAGGAACTTAAGGAAACATTTCTTGCCAGTGAGGGTGCCAGAGCCCTGGAACAGGCTGCCCAGAGAGGTTGTGGAGTCTCCTTCTCTGGAGATCTTCAAACCCGCTTGGACGCAGTCCTGTGCCACGTGCTCTAGGTGACCCTGCGTGTGCAGGGGTTGGACTGGGTGATCCCCAGAGGCCCCTTCCACCCCTAAGCATTCTATGATTCTATGATTCTATCAATTTGTCCCACTTCTACAAATCTGCAAGCCTGGAGCCCACAGGGTAAGTCGGTTCTGCCCCATTGCTGGCAAAGGTCCCCTTGCATGGAGAAAGCCCAGATTTTCCAGCTTTCCTTGCCCGGTGGTGCAGACGGGCCTGGTGGCTCCTGCCTCCAGCCGCCCCTTCCAGGTGGGTCCTGCCCCGTGCTGGGATCCTGCAGCGTCGGACGTGCTTTGGGCGGCCCTTGTGTCTTCCCAGGCCTTGGGAAGCCAAGCGGAGCAACAGGCCAAAGGCAGCCGTGCTCCCGGGCTGGATCCCTCATCAACAAACACACGGGGAGAGCCGCGCGCCTTTAGTGTGCTGCTGCTGCTGCAGTGTGTTTAATCTTGACCAAAATGCTGGATTACCGCTGATTATAGCATAGGTAAAATTACTGATAGTCATTATATTAATTATTGATATTGGGAAATAATTAATTATTAATGATGATAATTATAGGGGGAAAAAGCGCTACAGACTCGGCATTGACCCACAGAGCAAAAGCAGACCACATAAACATGAAGAGCTAAGCCTGGTGGGATTCCTTAACATACTCTGGGGGATCCCCCATGTGTAATCAACTCCTTAATTGCCTTCTTTTTTGTGATATGGTTGGCCATGTAACAACCACATGCTTTAAAATGAAGTTATTGGGTGAAATACTTCTATAGTATTTCACTATTATGTATATGTAATGCTGAGGTATAAACAAAGGAATTTAAAAGTCCAGTCTCTAATTTACTATGCTTTTAACTTTGGGCTACAACATTATTATAGCCACAAAAATAACTGTAAAGGAGTACGCAGTCCTCTCTGTATTTTTATTGTTATTTATCATTACCAGGACTGTGATTTCTGGAGTCCAGCATTTGTTGAGTTTTGTAAGATACTGATCTTAAAGCACTGCACGGCTCATGTCTTCTTTTGTCCCTGTATTAGCTACGTCTTTATTTTTTATAAAATGGAACCATCCAGTTGCATGTTCTTAAGTCTCTCCCAGATAGGCCTTGTTCAGCAGCTGCGGAGATGCAGAGATTTTTTTTAATTATGCCCAGGAAGCGAAGGCCTCTCCCTGCCTCCTGCTGTTAATTGTGTTAGGATGAGCCGGGCTCCGGTGCAGGGGATATTTCAAAGCGTGCACGTCCCGGTGCTCCACGGAAGCGGCTCCACGGAGGCTCCGGGGGGACGGCCGGGCGCCCGGCGCGCTCCTTCCAAATGCGTGCAGCCTTTTGGCCTCCTTTTCCCTTCCTTTTCCTCCTCCCACGGCTCATTCTTGCCTGCGTGACGGCTCTGCAGGATGCCTGGCTCTGACATTATTAAGGGTGTTCTTAAATAGAAGCTGTTTTTTTTTTTTTCCTTGCAATGTGGTGCTTTAAAAAAGTGCTTCCTACTATGAAAGGCTCCGAGTTCAGATCTCTGGCTTTTAAATGAAAGGCCTGCCTGTCAGATGTGGGGCTTGGGGGGACTCTGCCGTAGTTTGCTCTATTTTAAAGAAGAATTGGCGCTGCAGGAGAGCAGGCGGGAGCTGATGGTGCAGCTCGAGGGGCTGATGAAGCTGCTCAAAGTAAGCCGGGGCGTCCCGCGCCGCATCCCGAACAGTCCACGGCGCTCCCAGAGTCACTGTGCTTGGAAAACACCTCCGGGATTGCCAAATCCATCCGTAATCCTTCCTCTGCTGGCTCCGCTATTGATCCCAGTGGTTAGCGGGTGCTCAAATGCTGCTTCTTTAGTTGAAATTATTGAGGTCCCGTTGAGGGTCTCGGGAAGCTCTGGAGGGAAAGCGTTGGATTTGGTGGTCACCAGGGTGTTCCCGTGCGGAGGAGCGCGTCCGCTCTGCCGGGTGACAGGCCTGTCACCACGTCCACCTGGAAATCCCACGTTATGGAGCCATAACGTCCCATATGGACCCCAGCGAGTGCCCCTCTGCATGGCCCTGTGTCACCTTTGCTGGTCCCACAGCCCCCGTGGACTCTCTTCATTTTGCTTTAGAGATTTCGATGTTTAGATCATTTGGCCCTGATCTATCGTGCACGTTACTGTTTGGATTTGTTTGATGAGGGTCCATTATTTATTTCAGAGTCCCTCTCATAGACATTAGCCTAAAATACAGCTACGCATTTATTCTTTCCACTCTTTAAATTAGATAAGAGCCTATAAATTGAATGGGAAAACATCCTTACTGGAAGGGTTTTCCATCTAAGACAGGACGCAGCAAGGATGTGTGGCAACAGAAGTGGAAGATATCCTAGCAATTACACTGATAACACCACAAGGTTTTATAGGTGAATTATTGGTAAATATTGGTATTTCCAGGCAAATTTAGAGCTTGTCTGCACTTGAAACTGCTAATGAATTTGCATAGCGTATATACTTAAAGTGCTGTCACACTTCAGATTAGGTTTGCAATCTGGAATAAAATTGAGGCTGTACTGGAATACCATGCAAGGGCAGCTCCTTAACTAACTACCACGTGCACGTGAGCGTGTCCTTGGAATTAACATTTTGGGGACGTTTTTTTTTTTTGCCAGGGGTTCTGCACACTCTGATATTTTACTGTCCAGCCTGTTGATGTCCGTTTTCTAGAAATGCTGAAGACAGTCAAAAATTCAGCCTGAATTCTGCAGACACTAACTCATTGTAAGTCAAAGTGCAGTATCTCTGAAGATGGACATCCAAAACTGGAATACAAAATTAAATATATATATATATTATACATAAGACTGTTGTATCAGAAAGATATACAGAACCTGGAAGCTTCTGGTGGGTTAAAGCGTCTTCCAGAGGGACATCTGGTCTTGCCCCAAAGTTGTCAGAAAGGGTAAATCCACGGCCCAGGCAAATTTGCTTACAGTTCTTACGCCTCATTTTCAATTTTAATGTGTTTAGACTCAGCTTGCACCCTGGTTTTGGTGCCTGTGGTTTCTCCTCTTATTAAATCAAAGAGTGCTTCAATAGACCTGTTTTTTCCCCTGTGAAGATACTTGTTCATCAGTGCTATCTCCTTTTTGAGGTCAGGGGAGCAGGCAGCGCTCCGCTGAGTCGCTCACCATGTTGTACCTCAGTCGTCTTAATGGCAGGTTTCTTCACCCTCTCCAGAAGGCCTTGGCAGCGCTCCCAGCCCGTTGCAGAGC